>VWZU01003571.1:385892-405991 GCA_013397095.1 Sterrhoptilus dennistouni
AGCCTGTCACAGCCCCGGGCTGATCTCAAACTTCCTTCTTGCGGTTCACGGCGCCTCGATTTATTCATTTCCTTGTAATTTGCAGATAGACATCGATGCTTGCTATATTTAAGTAGTGCCTGTAACTCTGCGGGGATTGTAGGTAAAGCCATTTTATTTGTAGCGACGGTTTTTAAAGGAAAGTGAGACTTCAGAGTCATCTTTGGGGCTGGCGCTGTCTGCGGGTACGGGTGACCTGCATCCACGCCCAGTGACACCAGGCAAACCCCCTCCCTGGCCCAGACAGCTCCCAGCTCCTCCAGCTTCCTGCCGCCACCACCGAGAGGGTTTGTCCGCCTTTGTCCCCACACAGACAGCTGCACAAAGCTCAGCAACCAAACCAGCTAATTAGTTCAAATAGTAATATTTGTGAGACGGTGCAATTAAAACCTCCAGGATTCTGTTTTAGTGGGGGTGGAAGAAGCTCAAGAAGAAAATACTGTGGTTGTAAAGGGCAAAAAGGGTTTGCAATATTCCCATTCAAACATCTGTCATTTATTTCATCACTTTCCTTAGGAAAGTCCACGTTAAGAAATGGATGGTAACCTATGTTAAAAACCACAGAGCAGCCAATTCTCTGGATGGAGGGTCACCAACCAGTTTGGGAAAAGATGAGCTCAAGGGTGAGGACACCAAGAAGTCTTCAGACAGTCTGGGTTTTTTAGCTGAGTTGTGAAAACCCCATTGCTCTAAACAGCTCTGACCTTTCCTATTTCTTGGAGACTGACGTCTCCACGGTAGATGAGGTCACTCACCCTGTTTTTGAAGTCTTACTCTCTCACTACTCCTTGCATGGGTTTTTTTCTGTGGGAGGGGAGAGCCACGAAGAGGGCTAAACCTCTTGATCATGTGAGAAAAAAGGAAACGAAAATGAGCTATTGGAGATGTATCAAGGCCTGACCCATAACTTTGCTATCTGAGGATATAAAATCGTGAAACACAGAGGTTTGAAAGGAAAAAAGTAGGAAATCTAGCTCTAAATGTGATTTTATTGGAGGCTATATGCTCTGTGCTAGAAACTAGAAATGCTCAGCCTTTGCTTTTATGAGCCAGTTATGAATGGCTCTGACAGGAGCGTGAGAAACCATTGATTCAACCACCTAGAGAAACTGCAATTTGAATGTGGTGCCTCGGGCGGAGAGAAGTTGCACACCAGCTTCCTACAGGAAAGCCTAGCATGAATGATTGCCATGATTACATTCTGCTGATCAGTTCATGGGTTTGAGGGTCAGAATCACAACTGGGAAGACACAAGAACATCCTATCCACAATTACAGCAATTGTGGTGCTGTCTAGAGACCAACCTTCAAAGGCTGTGTCCTGTCCTGCTTGGTATGCACAACTAAGAGGCACTGTCTGCCTTTAGATCTTGCTGCCAGTGTAGAGGAAAACTGATAGAGGACCCAGGAGAGAATCAAAAGGGTTAGATAGACCCACAACAAGGTACCTAGCAAAGCACATTACTAGATGGCTGCAAGCACCAGGAGAAAAGGAAATTTCTTGATGACCATTTGCCAAGGCACATCAGACCAGGAAGAGAAGGCATTAGACTATGAGATAAATAGTCCCTGTTATATGAGTAGGACTTATCCATGGACAAAGATAGGCTAGTGCATTTTGGAGACAAAGAGCAGAAGTGCTTGAACCTGAAAGCATCTGACCACTGCCTGAGCTGCACTGGCCATTCCCAGATCAGAGAGAGAATCTGCATCTTGCAGACCTGAGGAAATCAGGGCTCTCTATCTGCCTGATCCAGATTTAAATATCTGCTCTTCATGAAGGAAGTAAGAAGGAGCAAGATGAACACTATGGTGAGGATGGGATGAAATGTGCTTCATGCCCATGGTGATGTACACATTGCATTTGCAGTGGCATAGCTGAGAGAGCTTGGAAAACATATTTCAGGTAAGATGCAAGTGTCTGCTCTAACCTCACACGATCCACATGGATGTTCACAGAATTTCCTCTGGGAGGTGTTTTCATTGATACTACACAGACATCATTTCTTCCTGGCTAGGAAAGGGATTAAAAGCTGGGGTAAGCAGACAGGACAATCAGAGTCCGTAAGTTTTTGGATTTCAGACATTCTTATAGCAAGAATTCAGAAGCTGGTCTCAAAATCAAAACAGAGAGAGCCCAAAGGCCAAAGATTAAAGCACTTCCTAGGAATACAGAGGGCATGCATTAGCTGTGGTTTGTGAAAAGTCATCTGGATCTGTCTATTCTCTTAGCTTAAAAGACAGAATGTTTTGCATAATTCATGACCTGTCTTTTGTAGGGAGCAGGAAACGATAGCTGAAGCCTGGAAGACCAATCTGAGAGAAGTGCCCAGCATGCCAGGTCTGGCCTCAGCTGGCAGCACTGTAAGCTGGAGTGGCAGGAGGCTGCCAGCTGCCTGCAGAGACATGCGAGGCAGCCGTGCTGTGCAGAAACAATAAAAATGCATTTGCAAAATGAAGTCTGGTGTTTCATTGCCATTGTTTACCAGGGCATGACGCTACTCCTATCTGAGATGAAGACCTGGACTGGGCTCTTTGCACTCTTGATAATTGCCTTTTTGTGGAACATCACCCTGTGCAGAACCACTCCAACATCAGCTGTCCAGTCAGCCTCTGCTAGGACCAAGCAGAAAAACAAGTCCAAACCCAGAACCAAGGCATCTGGCCTTTCCACTTGAGCAGAGGTGACTGCCTTTTCCTCTTGCCAGCTGCCAAAAGGACAGCAACAACCCATCCAATCAGTGTGCTCCTAAGTTATTTAACATATATCATTCAAAGAGCCTTATTCTGAGACACCTAAGTTAGCTCCTCCTTCAGTCATTTCAGCACGGTCAGGGCACGGAGCATTCTGCAGGCATTGGCCCAGCTGTCTCCTGAAGGCCAGCAGTGGAGCTGGTTGTGGGTCACAGTGGATGTGACCACTTCTCTGGGATGCAGCAAGGATGTGCTTACCTGACTACACTCTTGAAAGTTAAGTGCTTGAATGGCTGCACACCAGCAACCTCGCAAATGTTCCCAGTCACGGGGACCTGCTGACAGCTCTTCAGAGCCAACCAAACTCATAAGCATTGAATCAATAATCATAAGCAGTAACTCTTAGCCTACTACCAGCCAGATCAGAGTCCAGATAAAAAACACCCTGGCAATCTTTAATATCTTGCCATCCAAGTTCACCTAAATTTGACACACAGTTCTGCCTGGGAAAGGAGATACGATTGTGTCAGTCTGCTTGGCCTTTTCGGTGAGCACTCTTTCTCTTTCTCTCTTCCCTCCCTCTTCCTCCCTCCTCCCCCACCCCGTGCCTCTCTGCAAGTACACACAGACAGTTATCTGAGAGCATGCAAGAAAAAAATGCTTTACTTTTTCCTGAAAGCCCTTTGCTGAGAGTGGTGTTTCCCCACCTCCACGCGGGTGACAAACGCTGATGTAAACACCATGCATATGCCTGGCTAAAAGGCCACAGGGGTTTTCACGTGAATCCTGTGTTTTTTCCACAAGCCCCATTACACTGTACTTCAGCTTAAAATATATCTCATTGTTTCTGGTTAACCTACAACCCCTCTAAGGCAGTTTACAGTTTACATCAGTAGGCAAAACTACTCAGCAGAACCAAATTTGGAATATAGGTTCTTCTCAGTTACAAAACCCTTTCAAGAAACAGTTGCAACTGTTAAAATCAGAAAAACCAATACTGACACAGAAAACGTTTGGAAAAAATATAAACAGCTATGCCTTTGGTGTTGACAAGAGTAAAACATGTCATTTACAATGCCGCAGAAAACATAACAGGAAGGAAGTAGACCTCAGAAACTATAAACAGAATTTAACCGAGGTAGGAAGTACCTGAAATGCTTTCACATAGTGACTCTAAAAAAGATACTAAAAGGAGAAAATGTTTTCAGGTTTTTTTTTTTTCTTGTTTGCTTTTTGTTTCTTCCTCACTTTAGGTATTCATAGTTATTTTGAACAGTAAGAAATGGTCACAAAAGTAAATTCAGCTTTAAGTCCTCATATGCAAAACAATTTATGGTACAAATAATTTGTAAGCTTGATTTTCCTTCCACTCATCCTCCTGCACCACTCCTTCAAGCAAGTGGTCTTTGGCCAGAAATTAGATGGTGCTCTTCTCCCTCTCTCCCTCCCCACAGCTTCTGGCTTTAAATTATGCTACTTCCAGGAAAATAAATAAAAGCCAAGAATTATAATGCACCTCAATAGCCAACAGGAGTATGCACAAAAAGAGAAAATACTTTCCCCCATCTTCAGATGCTTCACAGATCTCACAGCATTTCACAATATTTCACACCTTGCTTGCTCTGTAAGATCCTGCACCCAAAAAACCCTCTCAGAACCCCGATTTCCAAAAAAGAGGGCTACCTGGTAAATTCCCTCCTATGTGCAACTTCACTACTTTAGTTCACTTTACCATCCTCATTTTCACCCTTACCTAGCTCTACTCACTTTAAAGTGCACCACACCAGAAACTAGAACAACCAGGAACTAAGTGGCAGTCAGAGGATCCCCACATGCTGGGCTGGGCAGGAGAGTACCAGCCTGGTCCCCAGCCCCAGAAGCCTTGGAGGGGCAGGGGCAGAGCACGGCAGCACCAGATCCCCAGCTGCAGGGCTCTGCTCCACTGCCCATGCACCTGGAAACCAAGAGCCAAAGGGGAACCTCCCCATTTTCCCTTTTTCTGCTACCTGTGGCTAATATTGCAGACATTTCTGTAAGCAAAACTCCTTACCTCTTGACCTTTCTCTGCACTCTTGGCTCAGAGCAGAGTTCCCCATAGACAACCAGCAGCACTGCCCAGGTTCACAGCGCAGAACCACACGTGTTAGATTTTACCCCACTACCGAAAACAACACATATGCACCGAGTTGGTAGGGAAATAGAACTTTATTCCAAGACGTGAGCTGAAGCAATGAGCATATGAAGCAACAATCACTAGGAAAAAGTGAAAAACACATCAAATATTTGTACTGTACCAGTTAAGTTTGAGCACTGAAGTCCCTTTCAGTAAAATGTACGTGTAGGACAGAAGCACATGCGAAGCTCAGATGTTCACCTAGAGCGTTGCTTTTAATATCTAACAAAGAGGTCTCCCCTACAAAAATCTTTAAGCCAGGAAAAAAAACCCTTCAAGTAACAAAGTAGAAATGATCTGCTCATTCTGCTTGGCACTGTGGAGAAGGAGAGGGATAATATATCCCAAAAGAGTATGCATCTGTAAGATGCATAAATTCAAAGTCCCTAAGACACAAGTCTGGTGCCAGACCAAGTACCGTTTTTTCTTCCTCATTTAGGAAGTCAAGTGAAATATGTCTGCTAAGCACAGGGGGATCATGCTCTGGAGGGAGAGCTGCTAAGACCACATGGTCTGCCTGCCAGCAAGGAAACTTTGTTGACACACACATCCAACAGACCTCTTTTCTTTGTCTTTCTAATGGCACCCTACCACTGAAAGCTGCAAACTGCATCAAATTCTGCAAACATTCAAACAAGTATTTCCTTGACTGTCTTAGTACAGGAAGCCAAAAGCTGTTCTCCTTGAGCTCTTCCTTCACATTCATTTCAGTACCAGTGGAAGAAAGCTGCAAGTGCACACAGACAGCAGAGTTGGCTCTGTGTAAGACAGAGGTGGTGGTTATTTTAACCTGGCTTATGCATGTGACATCAAAAATGGGTAGCTGGACCATTTCTGTGCTATTTGCAAGGTCTGCCAACTTCATTCTAATGCATACATATATACATACATACATATGCATGTATAATGCATGCATAGTAGCTTAAAATTATAAGAAAAATGCAACTTATTTATAAACTTGCTCTTTGGGACTCTAGAATTTCAGTGGTTAATCCACTAAATTCACAGGTAATACAAGTTGAATGGTCACTTTTCTTAACACGGTACCATAAAAGCATCACTTTAGAAACTGCTATCATGGAGGCTAATCCAATAACAACAATGGCAGCAACAAAATTCATTGTCAAGGACAAGTGTCAATCAGGCATTAAAAAAATATGTCTCTGAAGAATTGCATTGTTTTCAAAAAATACACTGAAATATTCTGTACAAGAATATAGGCATCACACTTATGAATCTAAATTTATAACCACTTACATGTATTAGCTATTCTCAATAAACCATCTACATTTGCTACCCACCTACAGTAGCTACAGCTTCAAATCAGGAACACCGCAAATTTATGTACCTTCCCTGAGATCAGTAATCCAAAATAAATAGCCCTGCAAAGGTAACAGTGTAAACTCTGGATTTAAGTCTTCAGTAAGGATCAGTCCTCAAAAGCCAAGGAGAACATTAAGCAAACATAAACACAGCAATCATTTTGTCAGTTTTGAGTTAATTCTCAGCAACAGGGGAACCCTATGTGAGACGTAGCATCCAAATGTTGAAGACCCATCAATTTTATTGTACAATACTGTTGTCCTAGTTGTTCACTTTCCTATCATTGAACCCCTGAACACATCCAGCTGGGATTGTGGATCTCCAAATCGTGACCCAGATCTGCTCTTCCACTCTGCACAATCTTTACAGTGCCTTTAAAACCACTCTTTCTGAGGTTCTTACTCTTGGATAGAGGAATGGCGAATAGATCTGTGATAATCCTCTGGACCAGTCACAAGTTCTGGTAAATCATAGCCTCTCAGCAGATGTCCACTGTTTTGTTGAGCAAAGTAATACAGTTGCCTGGCAAACATTGGTTCAACCTTAAGAATAGACAAAATTTTAATCAGACAGGTGACAAAACTTCACACTTCTCACCTTAGTTATTCAGGGTGGTTTTAAGTTATAAACAAGAAGGGACAAAACAGTTCTGCTTACCAGAATGGGAAGACAATTCCAGCAGTCTCACTGATCTCTGTTTTAAGCTAGGTCTTGCCTAGCCTAGCCTAGCTCTGCTGTCAAGTGCCTCACTACCTGCACACACTCCTTACCTTCACTGCCTTCATTTAGACGGGATTGTAGCAGTGACACAAATAATGTATGAAAACTTGCAGTCCCTTAGCCAGCCCCAGGATGTGAGTAATGCCCACAGGACACACATGTCCATGGCCACTGAAGGTGTTTAAATACACATTGAACACACCAGAAGTCTTGTCTGCATTGCAAAGTACTTTGAGGACTTAACCTGAAATGTTGGAGCCCTCAGGTAGGCTGAAGTATGTTGCCAAATGACTGTGTCTGAAGTTAGATTTCAACTTAACATCAAGGGTACTTTTGTTTCTGTTCATTCAAGCTCTGATGAGGAATTTGCTCAACCACCAAGTGGGATTTGTATGAGCTAGCACTGCCTTCACTTCTGTCTCTTCAGAAACCACCACTCCCTCTCAGGGCTTTGGGCTCTGACTGTAAATATTTGAGCTGCACACTGAGAACAAACACCTGAAGCTCTCCTTACTCTCAGTGGAGGACAGGCTGGATGACGCTTCTCCACTACCCTCTCCTGCTGGTCAGCCAATCCCTCCATATTAAAAGACACAGTAACTGTTTTGGAGGAAATAAATGCCATGGTGGAGATGGGAAGGTAGTGGGACAGGTGCCCCAGACAGCTTCCAGTGCATAACTGTTTGGTGGGATGGTAGAGTCCCACCAGCCCACAAGTCAGGACAGATCAAGAGGATGAGCAGATTGAGCAAATAGTGGAAGCAAAGCTCTAGAAAGAGCAGGAGGTACAGGCTCACAGAGAAGATGCCAAGACAAAAGATGGACAATGGGGCTGGAGAGAGGATCTAGGAAGGAGGGATAGAAAGGTGGAAAGTAAAAACAGGAACAGAAAAGAGTTGAAGAAGAGTCAGGGATGGGCAGGTATCTCTAACTAGTCATTGCACAGCTCAGGATGGATCTATGAGCTTCTCAACTACCACCTCAGAGACCTCCTAGGCAGCAGTGTGGCAGCACAAAAGCTGCACAGCCTTAGGAGAGGCCACAGCTTATGGCAGAGCTCTGACTTGGGACCCATCCTGCTACTGAAGGGGCTTTCAAAAAATTTAGAAGAGACACCAGTTTTCTTCTCAAGGATGCAGTAAGCTAAGCCCTGCCACTGATGTGACTATTGCCACCTCTCTTGTGGTTTTATGTGCCAATACAACCAATTCAGAAAGTACCTGGTCTCAGTCTCTCTCAGAGAGCATCCCGAAACAGCAGCTTTGAGTGTGCATGAACTGAGGTCAGCCAGTCCCTGAGCCTGACAGCTACTGAGCCCTGAAGCTGCACAGGCAGCCCCTGCACTCCATTAAGGCTGAGGTCCTTGAGATGCAGGCTGGGATTCTGGAGCACCTTCAGGTGCAGTGGGTGTAAAAGCACCACATCCTGCACTGGCCAGGCCAAAGAGCTGCACAACTGGGCTGGTGGTGATAACAACACAGCCCAGCAGCTCCAGGTACATTTCAGCTTTAGATGAGATTTGCAACAGATCACAAATGACATGCTCTGTAAAGAGGGAAAATCAGGTGCTCTGCCATACTGAGGGCTACTAGTCAGTCCTTTGCAGATATGGGGATTAAACCTTGTTCTGGAAAGTGCTGCATTTTCAACAATTTACTGCCTCCCTCATAATCTACACGAGGCACAAAAGCCCAACTGGCAGATTCATATCCTCCAAGGAGTGTGCTTGTTTTAGGTAAGGCAAAAATCCTACTTACATGGGCTGTAATTAGTTTCCTCTGCCTCTGTGGATCTGGAAATTCCTCCCCAAAGCACAGAGCGACCTGGTATCTTGGCAGAGGACGTCCATGGTGAGCAAAGGCTTGCAGCTCTGCAAAGAGAGAAAGTACCGTGCTGTGGAATAATCACGGGAGACAGGCAAGCTCCACACAGCCACTCACTCACCCCCACAGCCAGCATGGGAGAGAAAAACAGAATGACAAAAGGAAAAAAAAATGTGGGTTGAGATAAAGATAGTTTAATGTGCAAAAAGAAACAAACAAAGAAAATAAAGCAAAGAAAAACAAGTGATGGAAAATGCAATCACTTGAGACCGGCTGACCTACACACAGCCAGTGCCCAAGAAAGAGCAACCTCTGGCAAATTCCCCCATGCCCTGTTTTACTGCAGAACACAAGGTCATATGGAATGGAATATCCCTCAGCTGGGGTTGGCTGCCCTGGTTGTGCCCCTTCCCAGACTCTCACCCACCGCAGACTGTGGCCTGTGAGGGCAGAGTGAGACATGGAGAAAGCCTTGACATTGTGCTTGCACTGTTCAACACCAGCTAAATTGTCCCTCTGTTATCAGCACTGTTTAGGTCACAAATCCAAACCCTAGCACCACATGGACCACTAGGAAGAAAATTAACCCTGCTCCAGTCAAAACCAATACAGGCCAGTAAGACAGACTTTGTGGACAACCCTGGAGAAGATAAAGTAACTCCAGGGGATGATGAGAGAGGTCAGGAAAAAGACAAAAGGTAAACACAAGACATTGAGTTTGGAGACTTTCCCTCAGATCAGGGGGAGCTGGTTACAACACTGCAACTTTTCTGTTTGCTTTGTCTCACAATTAATTTCATATGCACAAACCAAGATGTCTCCCAATTAGTACTTCCATGGGATCCCGACAGCAGAAGCCCTGGAGCAGACACTACTGCTAGCTGGGAACCATCCAAGCAGACACAAAAGAGCAGCACTGAAACCAATGGCTTGGTAATGCCAGAGACACTAAATACTGCCAGGCACAAAATTTAGCCACAGCCAGAGTGTCACAGAGCCACTGCCATCACTGTGCCCAGTGGGGGACACTGAGGTAAGGGAAGGGCTCTACTTCAGCCACATACTGAGCCAGCAAAAGAGCTCTCTGTGTCTTCTGTGCCCCTGCACTCTCTTCACTAAGCCACAACCTTGTGCAAAGTGTAATGAGCAAATTACATTATTATTCTAATAGTCAGTGTCCCCTGTAAGAAGTAGCATGGAAGTCCTTTATAAGGTACCTCCAATCAGACCAAAATCTCCAGCTCTGTGGACCAAATGTTGTGGTTTTGACACTGTATTTCCATCCAGAAAAGAGAAAATTCTATCTAACACAATATCCTTGCTAAAGTGCTTGTTAAGTGCTGTGTTTCTACACAGCTAATTTTTAAATATTCCATTTTAATTTATAACCCAGTTCATGCTTTCTGGAAAAAGCTGCAATTACTATTAAGGCCAATGTGTTATAATGAAGCACCCTCCCTGCTAGAGAGGGAAAAGAGAGCCTTTGAACTTGACATGACAAATGCATCTTTTCCCAAAACACACCCCTGCCATTCCTACTCTAACTGCAGGCTTTTCGGACCAAGGTGTGGATTCAATGGTTACCACAACAGCATCCCAATCCTACCAGTCTTACTGAGAGGGCTAGTAAAACATAAAACATGGAGTAAAGTGTAGCTTTCCCCAAAATCTCCCCAAAAGCCCCTGAAAAGTGCCTCTGGGGATAAGGCAAGAAAGAAGAGATATTTTCCATGGGACTCTGCTTCCCTCTGTGCTGCTACAGAACAGAGAAGGACAATCCACCCAAGGTCAATCCAGCCATGCTGCTAGCATGCAACTTCTTTCAATTTCCTCTTTCCCTAGTTTTATTTGGCCTAAGCAATTCTCCAAATCCTGAATACCTGTGGGAGTGTGCATAGCACAGACCTGGAGAAGAAAGCCCTTCCTTCCCACCACCAGGATAATCATTGAGATCAGCCCTGCACTTCTCCAAAACCTTCCACTCACTCCATCTTCCTTTCCAGGCCCAAGTGCATCATCCAACACCAAAGGGCTCCCCATGTGCCTTCCTAAACCTTTCCCACCTCCTGATACTCCAGCTGCCACTCCTGTCCCACCAACCCTTCTCTGGCTGCCACCCTCCCACTCCAAGCTCTCTTCCTCTGCTCTTCCACCCCCCACCCAGCCCAATTAATAATAATTACAATGCATTTATCTCTCTCCACAGAGACCATTCCCCTGGTTTCTGATTTATTGCCCCATTTTAGCTTTCTCAGCAGCACAGGCCCCAGTGCTCCAGTGCAGTTTGCATTGTAGGGCTCAGCTCCTCAGTGGTTTCCCAAGAGCTGTGGTTGGTTCATAGCAGTTCTGCACCTGTCCCTTTCTCTGCTGTTCATGATTCCTTCTCCTGGAAGAGATCTCCTGCCTCTCTTCCCAGTGGAGCTCCAGTTTCGCAGTGCAGGGGATTCCCTGAGCTTGCTTGCAGGCTGGGACCTCAGCATATTCAATTAAGATGCAGATGTGACAGGCAAGTCACAAATTTCACTCAGCATCATCACATGCAAAAACCCCACTTTGCACACACCACAGACTGTGACTGCAACCACACACTTGGGTTTGCACAGGCACTGGTGCATAAGTAATTTAGGAGGGGTGAAAAATAACTATTGCTTGAACTTATCTTTGGGGTTAAGTGTCTAAAAGGAGATGTCCTGTCAACCATTTGGAAGAACCCAGAGCATGTCTAAAAAACCACCTGAGAAAAGGGAAAGGGATTTCCAAAACCATCACCAGGCGCAGAATTATACATCTTTAAATTAGCATGTGATTGAAGCCCAACCCAATACCCAACCTCAAATTCCCCTTTTCAACTGCCAATTCTCACATCTATGTAAGATTTCTCTCTTTAAATACGTTTTTTTCTTGGCTGTACTCTAGGACAGAGTATCCACCTTGGAATATAAAGTATGCTAAAGCTGATTATTTGGATTTAATTTGTTTGGGTTTTTTTTTTAATTTTGCAAGGCATTATTCCCCTGAGCGTGTCATGCCAGTGCTGGTGCACTGTTCTAGTACAAAAACACACCAAACCATAGCCACTTAGTTCACCTCTAAACAAAGCCAGAAATATCAACAAAGGACCAATGCCTATTCCTGCTGCCCAAGCTGTCCTCTGGGACAATGACCATCTCCCACCAGTTCCTCTGGGGGGACAGCTCTCCTCTCTCCAGCTGTTCAGGTGTGCTGGGAAGTGGGGTTGAAGCTTTCCCCCTTCCCTTCATAGGCTAGAAGGAGAAGGCACTGTCCTAAAGTACTCCCCTGCTCCCTCTGCACTGCCTTGTGCAAAAGGAGACCTTTCCAGAGAGCTCTGGTGAGTTATGCACCTCCTTATATTAGGCAATCTTGAAATTCCAGAGTTTGTGAAATCCTTTTGAATTCCTAGATATCTTTTAGACACTGGCACAGACTGAAAAGAAGGCTTGGTACTGAAATTTGTATACTCTGAGCAAGACCTCAGGCTTGCTCTGGATCAAGCTGAGAGGAGTGCAGATGCAGACCACAGACCTATCCAGGACTTAGACTAGCAAATCCAAGATGACAATCCAGTTTTTAATGTCAATTTATGGGAAAAACTATTTTGCTAGGAACCTCCTTATGCTTCATGTAGAAATGTGAGGGATTGGGTGTCATCAGCTGAGCCTCAGTTGACTCCTGCTGGTCTGTGCAGGGGCACTGAATGTGCAGAGGGCACAGAAATTTATAGGATTACTTTGACTCAAGTACCCCTTGGCTGCATGTGGCCAGAAGTACTGAGGGGCGATTCTCACTTTAATGAAAAGAGCACTCCCATAAAGCTGATGTGGACAGTGACCATGGGACATTTCCAAAAGGGTATCAAAGCCATAGCGGGAATTACCTGCTAAGAACTGCTGAGTATCAAAGAGCTTGCATGTTTGGTCCCTCTCCAGCTTGTTGGGTCGGTCACTGCAGAGCGCCAGAGGCCCATCCCAGTAGATCCTGCTTTGGCAAAGTCTCTTGGCATAGAGGCCATCAGGTGCCATCCATAGAATCACTCCTCTTTCCAGGTGGTTCAGTAGCTTTTCTATGTTCTTTCTCTGGCCATTATCCTCTGGATAAGGGAAAATAACTTGGTCCAGGCTGCTGACCTCATAGCTTTGGCCATGGGATATCCTACAGCCTTCAGGGCTGGAAGTTGTCACCTCCTTCACCAGTATTTCACGGTAATACAAGCAGATGTGGAGTCGGCAGTCTACAAGGAGAAACAAACAGACAAACAAAAAACAATCACTGTGATACATTAGTATGGATGTTTTATGTTTCAGATCTGTGCTAAGGCCAAGAGACAAGTTCGCATAAGATTTCTGAGCCCAGTGGTCAGCACCACTCAGAAGCTCACATTAGTAAAAAAAAAAATTAAAAAGAATATAAAACACTAAAATTTTTTGGGCACAGTAGCATTAATGCTCTCTCATCTTATTAATGCATGGGAATTTGGTAGGAACTAAAATCCCACAAACTTCACATTTCCATTTAAAAGGAAAAGTCTGCACAGAAAAAGTTGATGTTGGTCACATTTTCCAAGTTCACGTCACAATTAAACCCACCAGCTCAGTACACTTCCTCAGATTTAACAAGGAAGTAGCTGTGTTTCCCCCCAGACTTTGCATAGAAATGGCTTCTGCACAGGGGACCTGCAAACTTGCAGTTAGCTGCCTGGAGAGAAGCAACTGCTCACTCCAGCTCCAACAGGGCTGCATCCAAAATCCCCTGCCTTGCTTTCAAAGGGCCATTTGGTCCACTTGGCTGACTCCTATGAATTCACACAGCACTGAAAATATGTATATATAGTATATACATATGTGTACAATATATGTTCACATACACACACAAAGACACACACATCTACACACACACTGACCCTGATTCAAGAGAAAAATTCCACTTAAACCCAGCAAGTATCACTTTACAGGTCTATCCATGTGCTGTGAAAAGCACATTTCCACATCTTTTGCCAGAACTACTTAGAAAGTTCTCCAGCATCCAGACATCTGCAAACCTGGCTGAAATAACTTCCCTTTTCTTTCCTGAATGTCTTCTTTTTTTTTTTTTTCTTTTTTTTCTCCCCACCAGGAATAACAAAGCAGAGCAAAGCCAGATGGCACCAACAAGAGCACTACAAGGTACCCAGGCAACATCAGTTTAGGAAGTGTGGCTCCTCCCAGATGAAAACCTGAGCCTTAAGTCACTGACACTCCTAAACTCCCAAACTCCCCTGGGAAGGCCTGATTTGGTGTCTCACCAAAGCAACAAGCCAGCAAAGCACTTCCATTAGCTTTAACCACCCCCATGCCTTGGAGCTGGGGCTGGAAGTGGTTAGGTATCTAAAACAGAGATTTACAACCATACACCAAATTCATTCATTAAAGATGTTTGTCTTCTTTGGGTTTTTTCCTTCTTTTTTCCTTTCATCAAAAGGAGAGATGGTGCCTGAGCAAGTCAAAAGTGGGAGTCTCTTGTCAAGCTCTCCAGGAAGCCTGGGGGGTTATGGACCTTACCTGACAGAGCAAGGGCTTCGCCAGACCTCATGCTGGGCTCAATCGGGATGCCAGGAGTCTGGGACTCAGGAGGAGCACAAGCATAAAAGGTTCCTGTCACCTGACAACCTGTTTTCACAAACAAAAAGTTAGCGACAGTGGCCTAAATCCTAGAAGAAAAGCTAGGGCAGAGATCACAGCAATGCAAAAGTGAGTTTTCCTGGGCCCCATAAGGAACTCTCTCCTTCTTTCCCCTTCTTCTTAAAAAGGTCCTATTTCCCAATTTCTCCAGGTAGGCCAACTCTACCAACCACTCCAGATGTTACTTGGACTGTATTTTCATTCGAGTCTGCATGAAAGAGTCCCTTCACCCTTCTATATTCCCCTTAGTCCTTTTCCTTACTTAACATGTTATTCCATTAGAGAAATAATTTACATTTTTAACTAGACTACAGTGTTATTAAAGGCTGGCTGCATAAAACAATCCATATTTCAAAAAAACTTTACTAATGATGGGTATAACAATAAAGCTGGTATTAACACTGTTTAAATGTAGATAACGAAAAAGGTGCAGCAGGAGATTATAGGGTTTTACTAGCAGAACTACTATTAAACTGTCCCAACAGATGCCTTTCAGTAAGCAGATTATACCCTGAACAACTGATGCTTTTCCTCTGTTTCTTAACGCCAATAAAAGTCTTTGGAGGATGATGCAAGTGACTTGCAGACAAGCACACATTACCTTTCTCAGTGGCAGAAGCCACCACAGTCAGGAGCTGGAGCAATGGGGATAAAAAGCACCCACAATACCTTGAGGAGTTTTAGAGCCCAGTGATAAACACAGTATCAACCACTAACAACTGCCTGCAAATTCCACAAAGTATCCAAATATGTTTAAGTGCTGCAGAGGATGTACTTCAGGGCACAGCTCATCCTGCTTGCTACCTTGATTTTTTTAACAGCAAATAACTCAACCAAAAGCAAAGCATTCTGCCTAATAATTCCAATATACTGCCAGCAAAAGTTGCAGTGCACTGAGTATTTACTTTTTAGCAGATCCAAAGATTTTGCTGCATCAAAACCAGGAGAGAGCTGTCCTCTGAATATATAGCATCTACTCCCAAGGATCCTTTCTTGCTTTCCATTTCTTCCTGCCCTTCTGAACCAGGTGCTTCTCCTCACAAAGCAAATGCCTGCATCCCCAGGTGAGTTACCCTGCCAAGGTCTACAGCACACAGTTCCCTTTCTCCTATGTTTTATTCCCTGCAGGCTTCAGCACTGCCAATTTTCACAATTTGGGCTTTTTCCTACAGATGCAGAGCCTTGAAAGGCATGATTGTGTTAGGCTCTGGTACTGAGAGATCTTTGGGGAAGGAAACATCCCTTTATTCTGTTTCTGCTGTACCAGCCCCAAGAGAGTCTCAATCCATGACAAGTTGTCCCACTGCCACAGCACTAAAATAAAGTAATAATTCCAGCTTTCCTCTAGGGAGAATAATGCCAGTCTAACCCACAAGGCTGGAGGGAAAACCTCACTGGTCTATGCCTCAAAAAGTCCAAAATCAGAGAGAAAATCTGAAGAACATATGTTCCCATTTGGGGTTTTTGTAAGAGTTGGTTGCCTCCTTTATTGCTCAGGGCTTTGGAGACAGCTGAGGACTTTTGGGGGCTGATTTCTATCAATGCAGAGAACTGCACAGCCCACACACCACACATACAGTGGCAGTGAATGCAAGAGCCAGGACAAAGGTGGCTCCTTTTCAAGGGAACCCATCACTCCTCTCCATCCACATCTCATAATTCCAGTCAAAGCCACAAATTATAAACCTGGAGTCTGAGGTTCCTGCAGGTGGGCAGCCTCAGCCAGCAGCCCTAAACAGGGGTGTCTTACCATTTTCACAGCTGGGCCCTTGCCAGTGGTGACCGCGAGCGGCGAAGGGGACGCTGGCACACTGGTAGGGAATGTCGGGATGCGGCTGCTCCGGGGCAAAGTCCCTCCAGTTCCGTTCATGGGGCACCATGTAGTTCGGTACCTATTCAATTTAACAAGGTCATTCTTTTAGTAGGCAGCTGTCAGAACTAAGGCTATGCATTGCATCAGCTTTCTCATCTCAGCTCCTTGATTTTCCCTGCCAAAGCCCACGGAGGTCTGAGCTGTGCCCGGGCTACGCGGATGGCACTCGGCCACCACCACCAATGAGGCTTTCAAATGAGTTTCTCACCACTGGTGTAAATAATAAGCTGAGTGGAATAACAAAAGGCAGTCAAAGCACTGCTGGTAAATGTCTGCTTGAAAGAGCAAGGCTTCATTGGGTGCTTGCATTCTGGCATCAACAGAATGGCAGTGCACTAGGAACTGTCATCCAGCAGAAAAGAGCTATTACTCTGGGATAAACAACACCAAGGGAAATCAATTGCCCTGTGGCCTCATCTGACATTAGAAAAGCTGCTTCTCAATTTCTCAGTTTTCATAATGAAGTTTCTTCACAGGGAGAACCTGAGAGCCTCACCAGCAAGGACAGACACAGAAATTGTGCTGCTCAGTGTAGAGGCACCCAGCAAAACACTCAACTAATGCCATACCTGGGATGGTAGTGCAGTGTAAGGAGATGTTATTGGGAAGGGATGGTTCATCATTAATGGCTGTTCCTCCATGCTGATCTGTTTTGCACCTGTGTTCACCAGAGTGATGAAAATAAATTATGTCAACCTCATCTTAAGGCAGTCTGAAATCAGCACATTAAAGACAAATCCATACAACCTGCCACTGAACAGAGAGAGGACCAAAATGCCTTCTAGTGCACATTTGGGACTGGATTCCCTGGCCCTCTTGCAGTCAGCTCCAGGAGCAGTCTGTCACCCTGGGCTCTGCAGTGCCCCACAGCACAGTGCAGCCCAGTCTAGTGCACAGTGATGCCAAGCCTTTGCCTCCCACAGGCCCTGCCTGGCACCAGGGCCTTCTTGGAGAGCAGGCACTGCCCTGCCCCTGCCCTGGAGGCGGCAGGCTGGCCATGCCTTACTCCATCCTCCCCAAGGCAATTACCTACTGTCTGCCCCAAAATTGCTCTTCTCTGTATTCAGAACTTAGATCCAGCATGCAATTTTTTTTTTTTTGGTCTGTCCCTTGAGCCTCCTGCTTGGCTCTCACTACACAAAACTGGCAGAGAGGCCCCAGCTAAAAGAGCAATTCCTCCAGTGATGTGCAGGCGCCTGTCTGCATCTTCCTGCAGGGGCTCCCTTTCAGTGCTCCACCTCAAACACCAGCAGTCCTCCCACAGACACAGCCTCTCAAGTCACCAGAACAAGCTGCACTTGAGCCCTCATTTTGGTCCCTTAAAAGACTTAAAAAGGCTGCAGGGCCATTCCAGAAAAGCACACTTCAGGCCTCATATGCTTGCAATGAGACACATTCACATTCTGTTACACAGAGAATTTGAGATGTTTTACCTTTTTTGGCTCCTTCTGGCACTATTCTGTACACTTTATAGGGATCTGAGATGTCCAGCTGGCTTCTCTCCACCAGTTCTTCAAAGTCATTGCTCTTGTTCAAAGCACACCTTAATCTTGTCTTCCAGGTAGGGGGATCTGGTTTATCAATGCCCTCTCTGAACTTTCCTTTAAAAAGAGCCCAAGCCTGGAAACATTTCAGATAATCAAAAGAGCAGGAAAATGGAAAAAAAAAAAAAAAGGAAGAAGAAGAAAAAAAGAAAAAAAGAAAAAAAGAATCAAGTACAAGGTATAATGCTTGAAACAGCATATATGTGTGTGCTTACATGTGCATGAATTGTTCATGAATTTACTCCCTACAGGTTTAGGCCAAAAAAAAAGCAGCATGGTAAGGTACAAAAACCAGTTTAGTGTGCATAGGAAAGGGGAATGAATGTGGAAACAGACGTGCTGTGGCCCCAGAAGCCCCAGAGGCATTTAGCTCCACGCAGAGAATGGTGGAAGGGTGGGCTGTCCCACAAACACAGGGACACCAGGACACAGCCAGCACCACCAGCCAGGCAGTGTCCAGCTGGAGCCAACCAACCAGCAGAACCAGGCTGCAGAGGCAGGTGGCAAGGATGGGACAGTGAGGGGCATCCCTCCTGCCCTGCCAGTGCTGCACAACCCCCAGCCCAGGCTGAGCCTTACCTTGAAGAGGGCAGCGTCCTCCTCCCGGTTGTAGTCCTGCTTGCCCGCGTGCTTCCAGGGGATGCGGAAGATGCTCTTCTCGTCGTTCTCCCACACCAGCCCGGGGTACTTGCCGCTGTCGATCTGGTCGATCAGCCACTGGCGGAGTTTCCCATTGCCGCAGCTCACCGAGTTCATCCCGCACTCGCCCGGCTCCAAGTTCATGCCACTCGTGTCAGAGGTTGGGCAGGGGGTTTTGGGGTGCCCCACCAAGCTGAGCTCTCCACAGGCGTCCAAGCACCGGCTCTCTGGGAGGCTGTGGAGGGTGGGAAACGGGCAGGATGTGGGGAGAGGCAGACTCACAGGTCAAGTGCTGGGCTAAGCCTGAACCAGTCGTGCCCAGCCCCTGATGTCACACACACCACACCAAACAGCAACCACGGCACACAGGGGGGCCCCGGGAAACATGGTACAGAGCCTCAGGAAATTGGGCACAGCCCCCCACAGCCCTCCCCAGGCACTGCCTGTGCTGCAGACTTTGACAGACTTCCCCCTGTCCCAATACTGTTTTGCATGAACAGACATCGGCTGTTGAAATTGTTATTGTGACTTAAGGCACAACTCCCTTGCCCTGCTGAGAGTTCAGCTGGGGGTTTACTTTTCAACCAAAAGAGGAAAAAATTGCACTAAAATATACTTGCATACGACCATACGCACATATGTGATCTCAGACATATCACGCACACGATTCAGAGGGTTTCACATGCAGTCACGGTTTATATGGCATCTATCTATAACACCAAAGCAGCTTTCACAAGCTCACTTCAGCAAGACACACTTGAACACATGACGTCCTATACATATCTACCCCTCCAACTGCTCCCAGCACGCACACATAGCAACATTCAAATCTATACCCTGCATATGCCTAAAAGTGGAAAGGCAGCAACCCACAGAGCCCGGCAGAAGGGCACTCGTGTCCCCAGGGACGTGGGAGCCTGCAGCCCACCACACAGAGCCCGGGAGCTGCAGGCAGAGGCGCAGGCGCGCACGGAGAGCGGAGCGGCTCCCAGGGATGGGTCCCCGCCGGGAAGGGGCAAACGCCGGGACACAGGCAGCAGGGATGGGGACCTGGCGTCAGGTGTGTCCCACCCATCTGGAAAATGCTCGAACGCCCGAAATCTTAGTTTGGTGGGTTCCCACTCCACCTCCTCTATTACATCTAACAAAATTAAGCGATTCCTCACCCAGAAATCTTTGCCTCTACCCACGAGGAGCCGCCCCGAGCCCTTTCCCAAACAGGCGCACACTGTGGGCAGATGGGCAGCACCGCTCCGCACCCCTCACACCCCTCCGGACACCAAACCCGCTCCCTCGGCATCTCCCTTGCTCACGGTGCGCCCGGCGGGATGGGGCACGTTCGGGACCACGGCTCCCCACCACAGAGCCCGTACGAGCCCGTGCCAAGACCCCAAAAAAGTCACTTTGCCTCCTTTCAGTGTGCAAGAAGAGGATCCCTCCCACACATTCCCGCCGCCCTCCCGACGGCAGCGGGAAGCGGCCGGGCTGGGGCCGGTGCGCGCCGTCACCTCGGGAGCAGATAACGGGCGGGGATTATTCCTTTTGCTTTAAAGTAAGGAAAAAATAGAATGAGGGGGAGAAAATAAAATTGGGGGGG
>VWZU01003571.1:406544-438107 GCA_013397095.1 Sterrhoptilus dennistouni
CCGCCCACGCCGTGCCCGGGGTCGGGGTCGGGGTCGGGACCCCCCGCCCGCACCCTCTGCCCCCAGCCCCGCTGTGCTCGGGCCACAGAGCCGGATCGCGGGGTGGAATGAGACACACACCTGCCTCCTTTCCCCGCAGGGCTCGGGCTCTCCCCGCCCGGCCCACACCGTGTTTTGCAGCCCGAAAGGTGTGAAATGGGGGGCAAGGTGGCGGGGCAGCGGACCCCGACGGGGCGGCAGCAGCGGGAGCGGGGACAGCCGCAGCTCCGGCCCCGCTGAGCCCAGGGGATGCTGCCTCCGCAAAGCCCACCTTGAGGCACCAAGGCTGGAACCCGCTGCCTTCAGAGCCCCCTGCCCTAAGGCGGTGGATGAAGGAGCTCGCTCCGGGCTCACATGAAAGTCTCTCTTGCCGCCTTTCGGGTTCCAAGCACGTGTTTCGTGCCCCGACACTCCGGTGTTGTTGTTCTGTTGTAACGTCCCCGGCGCTTCCATCCACATCCTCTCCGCTGCAACGCCTCGGGTCACAGAATCTGTCACCGCGCTGCGCCCGAGGGAGGGATATTAATTGCAAATCTTCAACGCCATCTTCTGAAATTTAAATGTAATTATCGCCACTTTTGGAGGGAGAAGTGAGAAGTGCAGGCGTTTTCAGGTGTTGGGTTTGCAACACACCGGCCATCCTCTTAAAAAAGCATTGGCAGGGCCAGTACGAAATCCTTTCAGGTGTGAGCCAAGGCACCTTTGGAACACTGGAATACATGTTAGAGGTTTGAGGTGACTGCTACCATAAATCAAGACAAATAACCACAGCTTTACCAAAAGGCATCTGAAAGACTTTCTAAAAATCCAATTTCAATTTGTAGCGTTAAGACTGTGTGGTACTCGGGGCACCAACTGTAATTTCACTAAGTATAAAACCATCTTGAAATATATCACTGTCAAAGGAACGCTTCTCATGTCTTCTCTTTTGTGGTTTTTAAACCAGCAAATTCAGGACCAGGGTGAAACATGCAGATTGAATCTGCACTTGGTCAGACCCTTCAGGAGAAAAATAAAAACCTTCTTTCTCAAATGCTGGAGAATATTTAAAAATAAATAGTTGCTCCTCTCCAAAGGAATCCATGTATAGATGGAGAGGTAGGTAAGTTGCATATTAAGAGAAGATACAGTCAAAGTCCCCAGAGAGTACATATGTAAGAAATTACCTGGGTGGGTGATCAGTTGCTTTGTGCAGCAAGAAACTATTACAAAACTATCTCCAGTTCCCTAAATGTTAGAGGAGATGATTAAAGCCAGATCCCTACATGCACACTTGGCCTTTACAAATCAGTCTTCTCGTGAGTAAGACATTCAAATCTCATTAGCTTTGCTGACTTTGTTACTCAGTGTTTCTGGACATCACCAATTTCCATTTTAGATGGCAGAAGTATGTAGGACCACCGTTTTGGTCTGCAAAGTAGAAAGCTCTGATCAATAACACGACTGTGGTGTCCCCATTTAATGTTGCATCACTGGGTGCTTTTTGTATATCCTAATAGACAATTCCTCCCTAACCAGCCTCGCTAGTGATGCAAACCCTCCAGCACCTCACAGCCTGTTCATACATTTCTGGTGTTTTCCACACCATTGCAAGTGCCTGACTCTTCAAATCTTGCCCAAAAGCCCTGCTGCCTTCATGGAAGTTTTCTGAGTTAATGACTGAAGTCCTCTTGTGAAAATGCTCTTGCTGCTGTTTAACCACGGCAGTCACCACCGGGCCCCCTGTTTTTCACACTCTTAAGGTCACACTGACTAAAGGCATGCCAGGAAAAGTGACTGTTTCTTCTCAACAGTTTCTTCTCAACAGGCCCTCGGCGCAAAGGAAGATGGCTTCTGCTTTCACCAAACCCCTCTGAAGTCCCACTGACTCACCTGGGAATTGCACACAAGGTACAAAAGCAAAGAGAGACAGATGTCATCTCAAAGCTGCTGCCAAGGGCTCTCTGAAGTGAGTCCCTACAGAAAGGGGCAGTGCTGAGCCATGGGTCACACACATTAAATGTTCTTGCACACAGGAGTTTACTCCTCCTCTCCTTCAGGAAAGTTTCCCTTTCTCTCTGGGTACAAAGGCTCTCCTGTCTCCCTTTAGGGAGTGGGTGAACTCAGTCCCTAGGCCAGGGAGACCTGTTAGAGGTATGCTGCATGCAATAAGTCTGGCAGCAGAGACCTTTTTAGGACTGTGGCTTGTTCAGGGGCTCTCTCTGCAGCAGAGATCATGAAGTCCCCTCGGGCATCAGCACAGGGGGAGTTCCATGCTGCCGCAGAAGAGGAACCTGCAGAGGGGAGTGAGGGGCACCCACGCCCTGGTGCTGCTCCACCCTGGGGTGGGAGGGCTGCACTGTCTGCCCTGACATTCCATCTGCAGTGGCTCTGCTGTGAATGTGCTCATGGGGGCAGGTCCCAGTGCTCAGTAAAGATCTGGCCCTCTGCACTCTGGCTGCAGCCCAGAGCAGACCCACCAGTGAGCAGCAGCATGGCAGCAAGTGAGCTCCTTCCCCAAGTCTCCTCTCAAATGAAGACCCTGACCAGGGAAGCCAGCAAACCTTGTGCAGAAGCCTGTGACAAATGACATCAGTAAAAACATTTTCAGAAGTGCATTAAGCCCCTAAAAGTATCTTTGGAAAGCCCACAGCTACCTGTCTACACCTTTAGCTGTCCAAAAACCCATTTCCTGAGATGGAGGTTGCTGGTGGCACAGGTTTGTACCATGGGGTTTTCATCCCTCAGAAGTCCTTGCCAATCCATGGTTACAAGTCCCTGTGGAATAATGTCCTCCACTGCCCAAAGCAGCAACACCCAAAACTCAGACCCAAAGAGGGGCACTGTTAAAGCCTCCCAACACCACACTTCAGTAACAGGTCTGAGGCACGGGGTTGAGGTCAGAAGTCATTCATACATCAGAAAGATGTCTGTGGATGTAATTGAATTAATTCAGAAACAGTGTGGAAATTTGGGGCAGATTTGTGATAACTTTGGTTTATTCCAGCAAAGCACCTGCTCTGTAAGCAGTCTAGCATGAATCAAACAAAAACAACAAACAATTTTACGCATCTTCTATTGTAGTAACTTCAACTTCTGGTGTCATAAGAGCTGCCTTCTCGTTTTGGAAGGGTATTTGCAGTTCCTCCATTTAAAATAGTGACTCCTAAAACAGTTTTAGTCATATATTTTCCATAATACTTATTGCAAAGACATTTTAAACCATAAGAAATAAACCAAACTGGCAAGCATAGCTATGTCTTTCAAGCAGAAGAGTCTCACAGCCCAGCTGACATTATTTTAGGTGGATTTTGTGGATGTTTTGTTTTCTTTTCCTGTACTTCCCCTCTGCTTCATAGCCAAGAATATTTCAAACCAATTCCCATTAGGCTGCTGTCCTGGGTTGCAGTGTAGGATGTACACAAAGTATTTATTCTACCACCATCTTCATTAACTGTTAAAACCAGGTGGGGTAGTGTTTTCCCAAGCCCCCTGCCTCTTCTGCTAATGGCCTTTGGGGTGTCTTCTGCTAATGGCCCATTAACGCCTGGCCCATGANTCTCACCTGGATATAAGCTGGTATTTGGGACAGTGCAAGTGGCACTTACCCACTGGATTCCCAGAGGAGCAGAGCTACCAGACCTTTCTACAGGATCACTGCTTCAGGAAGAGCACCTCACCTGGACTGCTTCCACCATCCTGCTCAGGTTGTATTCTGACTCTGTCAGTGATCCTTTGTGTTATTGCATTTATTCTATTTTATTTTTACCTTTTTACCTTTCTTCTTATTAAATTATATCTCTGACTTGGAGCCTCTCATTCGTTTTGATTTCAAACCACAACAGCTGCTTTCATGCCTCTGTACATCAGCCTGTGCACAGGACTGAAAGAGCCCTTCACCACGTCCTCACTCCTGAGACATTATAGAATCATGGATTCAGTTACATTAGAAAAGCCCTTTAAAATCAGCAAGTGCAACTGTTAACCTAGCACTGGCCAAGTCCACTGCAAAATAAGACAATACAACATTAACTGCAAAATCTATTTTTTAGAAAAATCTGCAAATTAATGTCACAAAAAAAATGCTCTTCTGTGGTTTTCTTTTGGAGAGAAAAAGTTGGCAAGCACATCCAACCAGTGTGACACACAGGCAGCAAGGTGCCCTTCCCCAGTGCCCAGATGTCAGGCCAAGAGCTTGGAAACCCTGGGTTGACACTTTCACTTCTGAAAACCAACAGCAAAATTTTTATGGACTTCCTGCTCCTCAAGGAAAGAGGCTCCTTGCCTCCTGACTGAACTCCCCAAAGCATTTCAACCTATGGTATTCTAGCTACTTTCATCAGCGAGCAGCAGTCATGAATCTAAAGAAAAAAAAAAACTATAGAAAAAAATAGAAAAAATTAAGTAGTTTTCAAATTTAAAAAATAAGGAAAGCACCTGGTCCAGGCCAGGAGCTGTTGAGAGCAACCTCTCCCTTAACTCAGATAATCTGAGGTTCCATCTCTGCAGTGCAGCCTCCAAAGACTGCCTGGGACTGCTGGCATGGAGGCAAGGGAATCATGGTCCTCTGCCAGCGATGGGAGGCACAGAGTGGCCGTGTGTCCCCTGTTCCCTGGAGGGAATAACAGGTTCCTGTCACCTGGGAACCTATGTTACCCTTCATCCAGTGGAAGAGGCAAATCCAAATGATAGGATTTATCTTTTTTCCTATCCAACCTCCTTTATTTGCAGTAAAAAGATGGAGTGACAGGTAGGAACTTCAGACCATCAGCCCACCTGACCAAATTTCTTCAACTATATTGTGTCCTCAGAGTATTTCCCATAAAGGCAGTTTACAGACTGCACTCAGAAGCATCCTAAATGCGATGAGCACTGGCAAAAATAAAACCCCACTTACTGCAATTTGATCACATCACAGAAGTTAGGCCAAACTAGGGACAGACTCTCACCATAGTGGAGAAGTGGGACTGCTCCAGAGGTGGTACCTGATCTAAATACAATTTATTACAGCGAAGAACAAGCTAAAGATTTAATTCCTGCCTTGGAAACTTCCCATGTTTGGAGTCAGTTTCCCAACTGTGGGACACACAAGGAGAGGGCCAGGCTGACTGTTGTGGGACAAGTATAGAACTGGTGACAGGGGTGCTGTCACCTGTGTGCCTTGCTTGGGACACCACCGGGATCACTGCCTGAAATCCATTCCTCCAGCAAGGAAGAAGTGAGTTTCCAGGGAATCAGGGAGCACTGAGCACTGTGTGGCTGACACACTGTTTGATTCCTGGCACATTCTGAGCTTGTCAAGAGTCTGTGGCTGGATGACACTCCAAGTGCTGGACACCCTGGGATGCTGTGAGAGCCCCATGCCCAGGGGAAGGGGGGCTGCATATACGACCCTTTGAATAATTCTCATTTAACCAGTTGTTGCCAGCTTTCATACCAGCAAGTGTAAGCAATGTGCTTGGGTTCCTTTTTGTCTAAGTTCAAACCCACATAATTTCCTGGGTTCAAAAGTTCAGCTTGGTTTTGTATATGTTGGGGTTGAGGTTCTACTTCCAAGGAAGTGAGCTGCAAGGAGCCCTTCTCCAAGTCAAAAGAAAATTACTTTTGAAAGAAAATGACTTGGAGAGAGGAGGGATAGGGTGGCACAAGAAGAAAACTCACTAAAAGCCAAGCACTGAATATTAAAAAAACCCACAAGATATATACAACATATATATTATCCATTCTGCTCCTGCTACCTACTACAGTTGTCCATTAAATTTAAAACTATCTGGGGTTTCTGTCCTTTTGAACTGGAGTATCTTTCTGAAAAGCAGTGCAAAGCAGGAATTTAAATGATAGAGAAAGGAACTCAGGTGGAAGGGAGCTTTGGGAAGTTTCACAAAGGTCATAGATGTGGGTGCCACTAGGATTTTCCTGCTTTAAAGAAACTGGGAGGATCACCAGTGGCACACTTGGGGCTCATACAACACTGTGGAAGGAGCTTCACAATCTCAAGCATAATTCATCCTGTCTTGATTAGCAAGGGGTAAATCCCCAGCCCAGATTTACTGAACAGATGGTGGTGACATGCAGATCGTTGTGAGAAGGAGGTGGTGATGGTCTAGCAGTTTGCTACATTCTTCTTTTTTGATAGACAAAAGAGGAACCCAGAGCCCCACAGGAAAAATACTTAGTGAGCAAGGAGGGCTATGATCTAATGTATTTAAAGAAAAAAAAAAAATCATTTATCTATTGGTCTTCTTTAGGCAGCAACAAAAATAATGTGCCTACATTTTTCTGTTGAGGAGAGACCTGGCTCATCATTCACAGGGGCACAATGTGAGTTTGGCTGTGATCTACAGGGAGTGAGCAATCAAGCCCTAAATGAATGTACCGTGGTATTTCACTTTGAAAAGAAGCAGGTCGGCTCTATTAGATGTGCAGGAGAATGATTTAAAAAGAAACAAGTCTTTGTAAACAAGGATTTCGGTGGAGAGTGAGAATGGGGGGGTAGCAAGTCACAATTTCTCCTGCTATCAGTGATCAGTCTAGCACGTACATAAACTGGTGCAGGCGTTCTGAAAGTTTTCAAAAACACATAACAGCAAATCCAATCACAAAATCACTCTACAGCACAACACCAGATGAACCACTGGATGCTCAATGGTTTCAGCTCTATCTCTTGGATCAGCAGGGCCCACAAACACTCCATCAGACAGCTGTCTTGGGCAGGGGTTTTGGTGTAAGATCCTGCAGGGGAAAATTCATCCCTCTACAGTCCTGTGACAACTGGGACATTTGTGTTACAGTCCTCCTTGTCAGGTACCTTTATAAATGAGAGGGAATGAGAGCATGGAGAGTGCTTGACAAGCTTGAAGTAACCCATCTCTCCTGGGATGTCAGCATCTTTCAGCTAAAACAGCTTTGGAACATTTTTCATCCTGGGTGATGGAGGATAAACTCAGTAAATGGGAGGGAAGTTCACAAGAGCTGAAATGTTGCCAGAAGACAGGAGGAAACTTCACAGCGTTGTGATGTTGTGGCCACTTCAGAAAGAGATTTGGCTGCTTTTGGAAATGTCCCCAAGAACAATGAATATGTGAAATTATTGTAAGGATACACTGTTATATCTCCTCCCACCTCTCTCCACCCCAGATCACAGCAGCTTTTGGTATCGTTGGAAAAGGAAGGACCATGGTCAGAGTAGTGCTGTATCCACAACTGTCTCATCAGGGGATCAGCATCTGGGAACACCAAGAGCAGATTTGCAAAGAGGGGGGAGTTCAATGGCAGTGAATTGCTGCTTTCCTTCCAGTGACATGGGAAATACTCCCCTTATTAGACACATTGCCTGCGTGGCTTTATTTCACTCTGTCTTGGGAAAATTCTGAATATTCTCTTAATTTTGCCTGACAGTTGATGCAGGCCCACGGTGCCTTCTGAGGACTGAACAGCTGCAGTGACTGTTGACAGCTGATGCTGCCTGGATGGCCTCTTTCATTGACTTTTGTACCAGGTTGCTCTTTTTCAGTGGTGAAAAAAGAAAAGATCTTTGCATGCATGGCTACTCATGGTTGGCATGAACAGGAAGGGTGCTCTGAAGGGTGACTTACTAGCATGGGGGAATGCTTCTCTTTTGAAGCAAAATAATTTTTTTCACATTGTCAGTGTTGAAAGCCTAGCCACACACACTTCTGCTGAGGGTAGCTGCGTGCTAGAAAACACCAAGAAATTCCCTCACCCACTCAGCATTACTCATTTGGTTACATAATTCTTTTTTTTTCTTTTTTTTCTTTTGCCATGGATTGGGTCAATAAATACACTGGCCCTTAAAAAACCCAGCTGTCTGTTGTGTTCGTTTATAGCAAATGCAATTTTGGCTGTGACTGAGCAGGAAGGCACCATGGGCTACTGATCCCAGCAAGACGGTATGAATATCTTGCCACTGGTTTTATTGCAGCACCTCAGGCTCATGGTGGGACAGTTCATCTCTGGATATTCAGACCTACCAGCCTTGCAAAGGCCTTTGAAATTCTCTTGCAGTGCTCCCCAGCTCTTGCTCTCCAGAAGGACACAAGTCACTGCCACTGGCTGCTGTAAGAAGCATATTGTCAAACGTGCTACATTGTTTTAAACGTTTTCTAACCCTTTTCTTTCATTTAGTCCTTACAGATGAGAGAATTTATTGATGATATGAGATGTGAGATGAAATCCCTTTGCACCTCTATGTAAGGCAAAATCCTGTTACATCTCTCTACTGCTACATGAGCCTTTCCCCCACACTGGTGCTGCAGCTGGCTGCCTTGAGAAAGGGGAAAAAAATTTTAAAATAAAGAAATGACCATTTGGTGGCCTTAAATTGCTACTCGAAGCACCAAAAGTCAGATCCTGCTGTCACTAAAATGAGGAGGATTTCTTCCTCTTTATTCACTGGGAACAAAGTGTCCAGGCCGGGAGCTGCCTGTTGCACAGGGACAGACAGTCCCAGTCCTGCCAATGCAAGGGGCTGCCTGCTGCTACACTGCCCCAGCAGCTGTGAATTATGAGGTTTCCCTCCACAGCTGCAAGGCAATGACTTTTTAAAAGACTTTTTTAAAAGGACGGACAGCAGCATTTAAGGGGATGCAAACAAAATTCCCTGCTGACACAGTAAGACTTCTTGAGTAACAGTAAATGCTCCACATAAAATGGCAGATGGATTGGGTTTCTGAGGCACCTCTGGGGCAAGGACTTTAATGCCACAGTTACTTCCAAGTCACCACAGCACTATATGACTGACAACAGTCCCAGGACACAGCTTCAGTGATGTTGTTCCCAATCCATCTAAATTCCAGCTTAGACCAATATGTGTTTAATGTGCAATGTATGACAGAGATCAGTGCCTAGGTAGTCCAGTCATCCCATGCCTGGGATAGGTGTGTGCTTCCACATCAGGCAGTCAGATAGATTCTGGGAAAGCTCCAAGACTGGTGTTTATTTTTCATAAGGCAAATGAGAAACATATCATATAGTGTTGGAGAAGCAGCAGGACAGCCTGTCCTCATTAGGAAATAAAAAGTGTCTGACAGAGAACTCAAAAACATCATTATTGCTGCCCCAGGCTCATCTGGGAACCCATATTAAAAGGGCTCTGCTTGGGACCAATTCTTTCCTCTTCCCTCAAAGGTTCCCTTGAATCAAGTTCTCATAATTTTGACACTTGCCAGAGATCAAATAGGATCATTTTAGCAACCCTCAGTCTATAAATTTACACTTCAAAATATTAACTCACATTTCCAGAGCACAAAGGAGGTCACAGATGCCTCCAGTGCCTTGGGGTGAGGATAGATGTTGGTGCCACTAAAGAGCACAAGCAGAGGATCTGATGTTGTACCTGCAGAACTGAGAAGAACTGTTCAGCTTGGTGCACTTTCATAAAGCTCCTCAAACTTAAGGGAGAAGAGGTGGTCGGTTCCTTTCACATTTCTGCATGAGCAGGAGTTTAAAAAGTAAAATATCAGTACCAAGTGGACCTGCTCAGGAGAACATCAAAAGTCAGCATGGGCTCATGTAGCCTAAGTCTGCAAGTCCTAAATCTTACCATGGAAACACAGAGTACCAGTTTGGGAGGGACTTCAAGTCTCATCTGGTACAACCTTTCTTGGCAAAAGAATGGTCTAGACATGGCCCAGCACTCTGTCCAGCTGATTCCTGAAAGCATCCAATGTTTGGAGAATCCACCACTTGCCTAGGGAGATTATTCCAATGCTTGATTCTTCTCATTGTGAAACATTTCCCTCTTGTGACCAATAGCAATCTCCCCAAGAATAACCTATACCCACTACCCCTCATCTTTTCCACATGACCCCTCTTAAAAGGGAGTCTCCATCTTCTTCGTAGCCACCCTATAAATACTGGGACATGGTGATAAAGTCCCCTCTGAGCCTTCTTTTCTCAAGCTGTTTGTCCACCAGGACCAGCCCCGGGTCTGGGTAAACCCCAATCTGTGATACAGTCCTGGATTATGTTTTCCAAGGTACAAGATATTACACTTGTCCTTCATAAGGTTCTTATGCACTTACTCTTTCAATCTATTCCACAGGGTGCCTCTCCCTTCCAAAGTGTCCATTTCCCCCCTCAATTTGGTATCAGCACCAAATTTCATCAGTGTATCCTTGATCTCATCATTCAGATCACTTATGAGAATACTTAACAGCATTGGGCCCAATATTCTCTATCAATGCATTCATGTCCCTTCCTCAAATTCCTGCTCCACAGTATTGGAATGGTGCTCTAACCATTGGCTTGTCAAGTGCAGCTCACTGGCAGCTAGTTTGTGCATTCACTCTGGACTAGAACCATCAGTTTGGTCATGTTTTCATTATTGGGTTCTGGGGGGGCTTTTTGGTATGCTGAGATACAATAGTCAATTGTATCTCAAAAATTATCCAAGTAAGTGTCCTTTTTCTTTCATCTTTCTGATTACATGCAATATTAGCCATCTTTTCTGCCCCCTCAGTAATCCCAGGACAAAACCTTTACCTCACTGTGCCTTTCTCAGGAAACTTAAGAGTTCCTGAAAGTTCCTCCAATTTTTCCTTCCAGTTCCCACAAGTACCACTATTTTCTTGTAGTTTTTCCCTTGTGAAAAAGCAGCAGGAAATCAACAGACCAAAACCAAAGTCTGACTTGGCTTTTCTCTAAAAACATCATTATGCTGTTCTCTTTACCTTCACTAAGCTAGAGCACTACAAATCTCCTTAAGATCAGCTTATCTGTTATGACTGTTCACCTCCAGGGGCTTAACAAGTGTGCACCATGACTGCCCAACACACCAACAATGACAGAAACTGAGAGGCACTGATGCAAAGCTCTAGAAGACTGTAGGAAAAAGAGAAATTTGATGACAACCAAAAGTCCTACAAAGACTACGAGCTTTTTTCTTCTACTAATTGTTATGTGTTACATTCAAAGATGATCACAGCAGATACCTGCATAACTCAAACTACTCTGTTGTTCTTTGTTCCTACTATCAGATGTCAGGATACACCACCTTGCAGGAGGATCTTTTGAAACCTTAACTTTGGGCTATACTCCATCAGTCGTCTTGTCTAAATAAATAAATAATGCCCCTCTAGAGGGGATCTTCATTATCTCTTCCCATGTCTAGTTTTTACTGACAGGTGGAAGGGAAGGTATATCATGTCAGAGGTCTTCCTTTTGCAACTGCTATGACTCTGCTCCAGGAGTGACTGTGTACCTGCAGGGCCTGGCTAAAGTCATCCCTGAAATGTGAAGCTGCAGTTCCATAAAGCTGCAACAACATGAGACAGACCACGAATATTGATCACTCTCCTTTGAAGGATGGCCAAAAAGCAAAACTGCCAAAAGCATTGTTGACTTCTGAAAATGTGCATTAAAGGCTTATCTTAGGGTTGCACTCAAATGTTTAAAGCTTCCCCTGCAGGTGGTCAGGCTAATCCTCTCCCAAACTGAACCAGCTCAGTGTCCCCGGTGCACAATCAGCTCCCAGCTCCCTGGGGTGTGGCTCATGCAGCCTTCCAGTAAACAATGGCATGGCCTGTCCCGGCTCATCAACCCTCTGGCAAGCCAGGGAATACCATGTGGAAGCACAGAACCAGCTGGGATGCACAGCTGGCAGCCCTTCTCACTGCACAGGTTTCACTCTAAGTGATGGAGACATGACCCTATTTATTACCATCTCCCTGGAGAATACGGCCATTTCACACAACTCCATTGTCGAGTACTTCCTTCAGGCATCATCTTGGCATCTTCTGTTGAAATGGGATTTCTAATGTGTCATTCCATCCCTTCTCAAAAAAAGTAGCTGCAGCCTAGCACTATTTACAGAAGATTCCTTCTTGCTTTAATTGCAACTTCTTGTTTAAAATATCCATTGCCCATCTGCCCTCCTTCTCCCCCACCAAGCACATAGGTGGAATTTCTCTTGCTCAGAGGTTCACAGCACTTCATGAAATATTAAATTAGAATATGGCTGGTTTAAAACAGCTACTAATGCCTTTCTTCTATAGCCCACAAAGCATTCTTGTAACCAAAGCCACAAAAAGGGGGTATTTTTAAATGAGCTGTGCAGATTGATTCACCAATTACCGTCTCTTCCTCCCCTTTATTGTTTCCCATCAGAGCTAGCAAATCACTCTCAGAGCCCTCACCAAACCATGCTCTCCCTACTCTTACCTCTGCTATTTCCATGAGTTATTTTCAGCTAGGTAAATAATCTATTAGTTTCTAATATACATGCTTCCAATTAAAAATGGATTAAACTGTTCAGCTTTCTTGAACAAGTGATCAGAACAGAGGCCAGCAACCACCTCCATTCAGTGGGAGGAAAGCCTGGAGGGACTAATAGGATCCTAATTACCCACCTTAGTGCTCCAGGCAACCCTGGAGAGGACAAAGAGACTTTGGCCATCAGTAGAAAGACAGGGGCTTCTCCAATACACAGATTGCATCTACTCTGGCTGGAAATTTAAGGTTTTCTTTTTTAACTGAGGTGCCCACAGCAGGCACTGCAAGTTCCCCAAACCTGCATGAAGTTCCATGTGTCTCAAGCCACTGAGGCTCCCTGATCACTCAGCCTGAGTCCCCACACCCTAACCTTCCCTCAGGAATTACCAGAGAGGTGGCACTGATGGCATTTCGCAAAGTGAAATGCATTCAGAGAAAAACAGCTAAATCAAGGGGGAGTCCCTTCCTCTGCTGCCTGGAGTTTCCAAGCTGTCTTTGGAAATGAATCAAATTCACGTCTTCCATAAAGCAGTCCAAAAGTAGCAGCAGCAGCTTGGCCAGGGAGACACTGATTTTGTTCTTCTTCCAGTTCTCATCTGCCAGAATAGCCTTTATTAGATGTATTCACCATATGCACTTTCTTTCCAGAACAAGAAAATCAGGACAACACTTTTTTTTTCTTTTACCATAGCCATATATCCAAAGTACTGTGGAGAATCCCTTCTTTTTTTTAAGCCTGCAGACTTTTTCCTGGAGTACATGGAACATATCAGCACACGCATCACAGCATCACAGGCTGTAATCATGTTACCCTTGGCTATTCCAATGCTTTAATTTTTTGCCATGCGCTATTCTTCCACTGCCTGCTGCCCACCACTCTCCCCATCAATCTTGAAATCACAAGCACGTTCTGTATCCCAACTGTTTAATTTTCACCTGTGATTTTATGTCCAACTGATGCACCAGAGGGATTAATTTCATCTGCAAGTCACAACCAGAACTGCTCTGGGCCTCTTTCTCTTCACTCCATTTTTTTTATCATATAGAAATTATGACAGCTGCACTTCATTGTTCAGGTTGAAATACAGCAAATGGTTCCTGGGGGAGTAAGATATCGAATTTTCTCCCATCTACATCCAACCACCATCCTGTGTACCTTCATATGCAGGTGGGATGAAGGTGTTGACACCCCCACAGCTCCTTGCCCTGCTCCAGGATCTCTGTTGCAAACACATTTTAGCACCCCTGAGATGGAGGGCAGATACCTCATTTGACAATACACAACCAACACTGATGAAATGCTTTTCAGCGGGGGCATCTCAAAGCTGTACGAGGGGAAGTTGTAGCTGCTTCCCCACTTTACTGGGAAAATGAAGCAAATCAGACTGAAACAACTTGCATAATCACACAGCAAATGGTAGATCTGCTAACAGAATCCCAAATGCTGCCCAGTCCAGCATTTTATGGATTGAACAAAGGTGACAGACTCAGTATGCCTTCTTGGTAAGTCAAAACCACAAGTCCTTTGTTTCAAAAAGGACTATGGAAACTCGCAGCCTGTCTTACTGCAATACTAGTGCTCTTGCAACTCTGTCTATGCCATTTCTGCAATTTGTGCATTATCAAGGAGGTATAATTTTAAGGGAGAGAAGTCCAGCTAGAAATATGTGAGATCTCCCAAGGGAAACATTGATGTATGGTGACCAACCCAGGGAAATGCAGGTCAAGTCTAAAACAAAAGAAAATATTGTGAAGTATATGAGACTCGTTCAGTGACAGCAGAGTCTAGAGTGCATTTCCAATGAATTTCCATATTATATTAATATCCACTGGTGGTTATACCTTTTCCCATTCATCCTCCACATTTATGCCTTACCCAGGTGAGAAATGACAGAGGTACACTTGCACAGCCTCCAAAAAATATGTGCAAAAATATGAATTTTTTTTTCTTTTTTTTTTCTTTTTTTTTTTTTTTTTCTTCTTTTGAGACATTGTGGGATTTCATAAGCTGTCTTGCTGGGAAAGTCACATGCTGCAGACTTAACTTCCAAAATGCAATCCTTGGAAAAATATGGAGTGAGCATGCATATACACAGCCCTAATTCTGACATCTTCAATATATACTTCCTCTAAACATAGGACAGAAACCTTCCCTACTTAGAAACTTTCAACGAAGTCCCATCTTCCTTTAAAATAGAAGGGAGAGAATCATGTAAAATGTTTGCAATCAGTAGTAACCTGCACAGGATGCTGGTCCACCAATGAACATTGCTTTTTGGCATACAAATCAGAAATAAAATATCCTTTTTTAATGTTTCTAGTGACAGGCTCAACACTGCCATGGATCAGTGTTACTTATCCAAAGCGTCCAGTGCTGTACAAGAGCCAGAAGGCCACAGATGACAACATCCAACAGAAGGCACATCAAGCTTCGGAGAAAACCATCCCAACCATAACAGGACAGATACACAGCCAAGTGTACTTGTAAATACAATTAATTAAATCAGCAACCTTATAACAAGATCATTTATTTATATAAACACATACTTACAGGAAAACAAATTGTTTGCAAGCCACAACACACTGGCACTTACCCTGACTTCAGAGGTCTGGGATAAATACTAATTATTAAAAAACAAAACAAAACAAAAACAAACATACAAACCCACACAGAGAAAAGTAAAAGGATGGAAGGAGGGGAAGAAATGCAATAAATTGAAACAAAAATCCCATTTGCTGTATTATCCACTGACTAATTAAATAAAAACTCACTTCCAGAGAAAGAAGGGAAAAAGGAGAATCAGAACTCAAACTTTCAAAGAGTCAATTTGTAAATGTCTCCTCCCAGGTCTATCACTGCTTTGCCTATGCCTGTATGAATAATGACCAATCAAGCATACAACCTAAGAACACTTCACACTTCACGTAGCTTCAATGTCTTGGTTCTGATCTCTCTATTTACAGTTCAATAAATAATGGAGGATACAAACCTGCACATTCATAATTGTCTCATCTAAAATGGAAACTAGGCTCAAGTCTGACTGAAAATCCCACTTTTTGAGGGTGTCTGCAAGTGAGTTTTAGTCCCAATTCACTGCTGATGTGTTTGGCTTACATGAGCAGAACCAAGTCTCCTACAGCAGCTCAGTCCTGAGACTGAGCTATGCAGCTGCCCAATGGCAAAAGGACACCTCTTGCTCACACTTCATTAATGCCCACTCCTAATATTTACACTAGAAACTACATGGAAAACTACAGGAAGTCACCTTGCTACTCACAAGCTACTCAGTTTTGGTAAACCGCAGTTGGCATAATTCACTAGAGCAAAGCACACATTCAAATATATAAAGAAGAATTTGTTCCTCGGCTGAGGAGAGAATAATAATATTGGAGAGAACAGCTAAATGTAGCAGTGAAATAGTTAAGCACAGGAGCTGGGCCACATGGAAAACAAGACCCACATTTAAAGCTCTGCTGGGAACAAAGTGTGAAATTAGCTGTTTCTGTCACGTGCCTTGTGTCTCCAGGGGTATCTACAGAAACACTGCACAGTGCAACATTGTCTTCCTCATGCTAGTATTTTCTACAGACCATCATCATATTCCTTCTGCCAACACAATCTTCTTGAGGAGGTGGAAGGACTCTCAGATCATTTGCTGACAAAGCCAAAACTCCTTATCAGGTTATAAGCACGTCTAAGGACATGCAGGTTTGCCCTCTACTTCCCTCAGCAGACAGTACGGTGGGACAGGACTCCAGGAATCAGATCGAAACTGTCACTTTCCAGAACTCTCAACAGTTCCATGTAACACTGAAGGGAACGAGATACACAGTCAGGAACAGCAATACAGCACAACAGTTCCAGCACAATTTTTGCATGTGATTTGGTTAAAAATTACCCTTGAAAAGTACTAAGTGATCAAAAGGAAGATTAAGCAGTAAAGCATTTTTCATTTGGAAACTGCTGCTTTCCTTTAGGCAGAGGAGAAGCCTTCTCTCCAACTTACGAGGTTTCCCCAGATCAGAAGGGATTATACTTTAAACATTTTTTCTGTCTCATCAGTGTCGTAGCACATATATCTAAGACACTGCTCTGGATAACAGATGGGAGAAAGAAGGTAATCACACTACTAATTCAAGTGTCACATAGCAGGCTGTATTGAATTTAAAGTCTCTTCATAGAAAGACATGAAGAGGACTGAAGCACACAATAATAACATCTGAGCCATCCCCTTTACACTGAAGATGAATAATGTATTATGTATTGTGAAATGTATTTGAACAAGGTGCAGTTATCACCTTCAGAGCAATCTACAGACACATCTACTCTATTCTAGTGGAGGATATTACTGATTAGTTGAAGGCCCAAGATTCCTTAGGAGTCACCATCCACACATTCCCAATAGTATATAAAGTAACAAGTGCGGGAGAGGAAGGAGGGGGAAAAAAGAGAAGACTCAAAACTTACTGTGCCTGAGCATCTAATTCTGCCTTCATGATAAGGGAGTCCCACTGCAAAAACAGCTCAGCCTTCAGCAGTGACTGAAGTGGCCATGAGATCTGGCTATAAACTGACTGATTATACTTTCAGGTTCATGGGGTTTTTGCTTTAGGTCTGGATTTTTTTTTCCCAATTGCCCAAATGTCAGAAATACTCTCTTAGCAGAGGTAGTGTCAAACCAGAAATTCAGTGAGTTATCTGTGGGAATTTGAACGGGGCATTTCCTCCCTTACACTGTAAGTTTTTTTAATGTTTTCCCCTGAGACTCATCTGCCACTTACATCAGCTTCCTCTGACGGACCACGACTGAGAGCCTTGATCACTGTCAGCCTGAAAACCAGGTAAGTTTTACAGCTGATTAAGCCCTAACTGGATGTGCTGTGGAAAAGAAGGCATTTCAAAGTAATAAAAATGCTGGATTCACCACATAGCCCGTTGCAATGATGGGCCAGCAACAATCAGTAAGACAGTAACATGCAAGATCCTCTTGAGAGACTATCAAGAGGTGCTTGTGCTGAAGATTCTTGAACTCACCTGATAGAACTCAGTGAAGAGTGGGGAAGTTTCAAGAAGTCTGTGTGCAGGGGAAAAAAAGTAATCTAAACACCAAAATGAGTTAGTCTTGTACTCTTACTGTACCTGCAGGGATACAAACAGCAAGAAGCCTTCTGGACACCATTATTGATTTCAAGAAATACAAAAGCAGATCAGGTGTTAACATTTAATTTTATTTATAAAAAAATCGTAGAACGTATTAAATACAAACATTTGGAAAAAGCAATCAAGGCTTCGCTAAGATGCCCAGGAAGAGGAAGACAGAGAATCAAGAAGCTTACCAGATTTAGAGTTTTTAATCTAGTGGAATAATTGCTATAATTTTTCAGTGACATCTTCATAGGTGGTGGCCATTATAGCAACCAAAGTTATTATCCCTTTTAAAAAACAGATATGATTTGCCGTATCTTCCCACTCAACCACAAAATGTAAGGAAGCAACTTTTTCCAGGTTAAAAAACAGAGTAATAAATACTATTAATGCATTTACCCATTACCTACATTCTATAACACTAGACATTTGCTTATAATCACACATGGATATCAAGTTTAGCCCAAAAAAAATCGATTATACATTTCAAATCTGGATATCCAATAAGGTGTTATAAACTTTATACATTTTCCAGTGAACATCAAAATGAGGACAGTGTTTTGAAGTACAGAAACAAAATAACTGAATGCATCATCTACACTACAAAGGCCAACTACTAAGAGGTGAACTGAGTCTAGTCATGTTCCAGATAGCTGGAAAGTCCTACAAATTGCCACTGAAAGGCTGGTTGGAAGACAAATCATGTCACATTCTCAGTATGCGTTAATTCCTCTCCCTCTCTAAAAGGCTAAAGGTGAGAGCTGTAGCTCTCTCTACTGCACCTGTGGTTATTAGGGAGGAAACCATCATTCTGCTCTCTACATGGATAAACCAGACTCATGTTTTCTTAGACTGCAGTTGCTCTCATACTGCTCTTACCTGCAGTATGCAGTACACACAGACCACTACACAAGATGTTGAAGGTGAAGACTGCAGAAAACATCCCCCCTGCCTTTCCAAAAGAGAGAAGCACTTCTACTCACTGACAATACAGCATTCCCTCCGTCTTCCCAGCTTACTCTGTATCTGCTTTGGAGCTGCAGCATAACACACACTGATGTAGCTATATGGCCCTAACATCAAACTCAGTTCCAAAAAAAATCCTGTTCAGGGGACTGACTCTTTGGAGATAACCAAACTATTTAAAAAAAACAGTGCAGATTAATATTGGACACATGAAAATTAACAGATATTTCCCATTCTGCCTTGTATGTGTCAGAACAGCAAAAGAACTGCCAACTTATCAGCACCCACAGCATTACTACTGAAAGGACAAGAGTGCCAGGAGTGTTACAGGATACACAGTGTTGGCAGCCAGCTACAGGATGGACTGGCTAGATACCTGCAAGACCATAGGCAGAATACTTCTGACAAAGCTGCCCTTCAGAGATGGGCTGGTGCTGCCCTACATATCATACCATGAGTAGAGGGGTTGAACAAATGGACCCGCATCCTGAATGTGTGTCCAGACCCTGTTACCGAGGAAAACATTTTCCAATTATCACATCTACTCTCAGAGCACAGAAGGGACTGCCAACATGGACACTGCTGGGCTGGAACTGTTAAGCAGACAATTATTTGCAGATCAGCATCTTCAGAAACAGCTAAATCTGTCTCTTACCTGACAATCACAGAGCAACTGCTGGATATACCAAACAGGCAGTGGTTCATTTAGTTGCAAGCTTGAAAACAAAGTCAGTTCCAGCACTTTTCCCAAATCCAGCAACATCCCTTACTGCAACAAAGATATGACTATCCTGCTGTCATCATGCTCAGTACACTTAAAGCATGTAGTGCAATGAGAACCCTGATGCAGACTTGACCACAGATAAAATGGACAGGTCACTTCTGCCCCATTCCCTTTTTTCCTTTTAGGAAATTATTGATATGCATGACCCATATTTCACAAGCCATAACATATTTTTTTAAGATACTTAACAACAGATATTAACAGCCAGAGTTTACTTGACCCAAATGCCTTGCTTCCATCTAAAGAACTCACTGCCACCTGTAAGCAGGAATTCACATATGGAGGAATCTTGTGCAGGAATGGGAGGCCAGAGTACTGAAGAAATTGAAAGAGACACAACAGTCTATTTAGGATGCTGATTGCTTCTCACTCAGTGCTCAGCTTTTAGCATGACATACACCACACTTGAACAAATTAAGGGTTTGGTTTTAGTTTTCTATTATGGCTGTTTGGGGTATTTTTAATTTTCTAGAATCTTCAAGAAAAGTGGGCCTTCCATCCTCCAAGTCAAAGACAAGACATCATGATCTTGGCATCAGGGTCACCCCACATTACACCATCAGAAATCAATACATTGCCCAGCATCCCTACTGACATGTTTGAAGTTACACTCTCACAAGCCGCTTGAGTCAGGCAATGGCTCCATTCCAGAAACATACAACATTACCAAGAGCAGAGTATGGCCCCTAGTTTCAACCTAGTTTAAAATATATTGTACAAATGCATTCCTATAAATCTGATCACAGCAAAATACACAGTGGTGTTTAAATGGCAGGACAGTTGAATTCCAACAACTCAATCTTTAAACCAGTGAGAAATGTGGGCAATTTTAAAAGAAAACAATAAACTTCTCAAATACAGACATTTGTGAAATATACATGCACACGCACACTCTCGCACACACACGCACCCACTTACTTCACTCAGTGTTAGATTAAGATTACACAAGGCAATTTTCCAGGTTGCATTTACAACCACAATGACAAGAACAGCATTTTTGAGGTAGCTGAAGTCAAAGAGCAAACCACAGCACAAGCAAAGAAACAGGTGCTCGCACTCACACCGAGCCCACTCTTTGGAGACACGTTATCGTGCGCGCAGGGGTGTGTGCTGAAGAGGCACGTGTTCCATGGGGAATGAAGTTCAGCGGCTCTGGAGAATTGATCAACTATTCTCCAGAAAAGCTTATGTTGGGAGACCAGATGCACAGTCAAGGGACCATGGCTTAAATCACTGCACATCAGCTGAGCTGTGGTAACAGCCTGGGTGCTCTTGGTCTGTGGCAGCTCTGCCGACAGCTCAGTCTCACGGGCACTGAAGCAAAGACAACTGTGGCGGTTGAAGGTCTTATTACTCAGAGCTGTCTGTCCCACTTCTCTCCTAGATGCCACTGCTGGGGGAAGATTCTTGGGCCCCTGTCTCACCTGATCTAGCATTCAAGTTCACGCCCACCTCCATGCTACTACTCGCAAATGGACTGTGAACAGGAGCAGCAGAGACACAGACTTGAGTTCCCTTCTTCAGGTGCAGTAACACCTTTGCCACACTAAGAGTGCAGAGATGCCAAACTGCCACAGCTTGAATCACCAGACTTCATCTCTCCAAGCCCTTTGCTAGCCTACAACAAGAGGAGTTAGTTAGTTGAGCTAACCTCACTGTAAATGCCAGGCAATGTGGGCAGAAGGGGATATAGCTGTGGCTGGCAGACAAATTGCCTCAGCCACAGTAACTGGATCCTGTCTCTGGGCACAAACAGAGCTTGATCCTGCCCAAATTACAAAACTGTGTGAAACACACTCATACACACGCACACATAATGTCGTCAAGAAGCTTTCTATAAATCAACAGTTTGCACGGTTTACTGCTGAAAGTCTTGAAGATGGGATGGAAAACATGGCAAGATGTTTTGCAAAAGTACAAAGAAAAAAAAATTGACCTCTTGCAATTAGGTCTCTGTTGTGTAGTTGCTGTATGAGAGTGATGGCACAGATGAGAAGTTGTTATTCCACTGCCTTCCTCCAGTAGTCTGATGCAACTCTGCCTGCTCTTTGTATTTGCTCAGAAGATTTTTGGCTTCTTGCAGATCCTGAGAAGAGTTTTCCCCATATTCTTCTTTCAGCCACTGCCTGAACTGCAGAAATTAAAAATACGTATACAAAATGATGAAACGGTAACATGAAATTGATGGAGAAGCAATTCTTCCTGTCCTACAGAATTTCAATAACCTTTAAGATCATACGCAGTTTAAAGAAAAGCACTCCAAATATTGCATGTCCTTCAACAGCAGCACAAGAATGCACAGCACAGGAACACATATTTGAAATCACTGAGACCCCTTACATCTCCTGAAATGACACATCTGTGGAACAGGAACACCTGCTGGGAAAGGACACCCTGAACTTAAAATCTTGTTCCTGCTGCATACACAAGCAATAAGAGGAATCAGCTTGGAAGCCAATACGATCAGCCAACTTGCTCAAGTCACAATAGGCTCAAAGAAGATTGAAATCAGAAAGTTTACTACTCTTAAAGGTTTTTTATCTTGAGCCCACAAACACCAGTGGCAAAAAATGCAGTGTGGATATCCTAAGAAGTATCTTCCAGGAAGAAACAGTCCACAAGTTTTACAAGCTGTAGAATAGGACCCCACATGTTACTGATATGAATGACTGAATATGGTACCTGGTAACATATGTACCAGGCTCAGCTGATGGTCAGTCCAGCCCTGTAACCTGCTTTGAAAGTAACCAGATATAAATGATGAGGAAAGAATCAAGCAATGGCAGGGCAATAATGCTGGGACCTTTTCCCTGGTAATTTCCTCAAGTGTTCCAAGTTCCATTGCAGCAACTTTCAGCTCAGGTGCTTTCAGAGGCTGAGGCAGTATCTTTGTGTTGGATAACACAAATGAATTCTTTTGTCATGAGATCTCATTTTAAACCCACATTTTTTTACCGCAAGATACCTGTATGCTCCATAAGTACATAATGAATAAATCCCCCACTCCTTCTCCTTGATTTGGACCTGCCAACAGATAACCCTGTCTCATAGGAAAGAGTGGAAAATTCACATATTTACTTTTCCTATCCACTTAACTCTGACAAATCTTTGCCTGTTGGAGAATTTGAGTCCAGCTGAGTACAATTCCAGATGAGGAACTGTCCAGTTCCTGACAATTTTGTTGAGCTTACCTGCAGAAGCAGCTAGTAGATACAGACTCCACCTGTTGTGTCCCAGTGGGGGTAATATTAATTTTCCAAACCTCAACCTTCATAGCTCTGTTTTGTTTGAGGGCCATGAACAGCTTGATCCATAAAGATCATTTACTAGGTCATTGGGAGACAAGACCTCAACATAGATACTTCCTCCCATTCCTTAAAGAGGTCCTCAGGCAAATCTGAAGCATCAAACTGCCATGTGGAAGTTTGGAACAGGTGCAAACTATGTCGTGACCTTAGTGACTAAACCTCATCCTGTAGGACCAAGATCTAGAGGACAGCATTCCAGAGAGCCCACAGGATACCACCACCCTTTAGTGGCACAGCAAAACACCAAATGCTGCTGAAATCTGAAAAAAGTTCACGCCCGTGGCAGATGGCATCATTCCACTGAAATCAGGTGTGTAAACAGACACCTGCTAAGGATGTGGTTGCTCTTAAGAGACAGTAAGAAACTACAGCCCAGCCAATGAATACAGGTGGATACTTCTTTTTGCAACTTGCTGCCTCCCCCTCAGTGAATAAAGACAGAATGCACAGTCCATGGTGGATGAAAAAAGAGAGACGTTACTGTCTTTATCAGGCTATTTGCATACAGCCTTAATTGTCATTGCTGTTAGACCAAACCAATTAGAGTAGAAATGACTGTAAGGGAGGACGGAGACAAGTCTGGAAAGTCCCTCTCTGACTTTTGTCTCTTAAAAATCAGTTATTCTGCCATTTACACCAGTTACAAACAATCCAGGAAACACTCAGTTAAATATTAAAAAAACACAAATATTTACAGTTGCTAACAGCATCATGCAAAACAAACGGTAGTTTCTAAACGCTGAGCTTTCTGCAGCAGAATCACAGGGATGGGATTTAAAAAAAAAACAACATCCTTTGTCTCATGTATTTTGCTTTCCAACTTTGGTTTGCCTCTGTTGTTGTTGTTTTTAATAAGCACCATAGGCAAAAAAGCCCACGCAACAACAACATGCTGAACAATGGAAAATGGAAGGGACAGCCACGGTAGGTTGGTAACATAAGTGGAAGTCACCAATCACCCACAGGGAGCAGGTCTGTTGCATAGCATAGGGTTTTTTTTGAGTTAGAAACTAATTTTTGTTTTATGAAATCCCTTTGGCAGTCCTACTCTTTTGTTGATTCTCCTAGTCCTACAAAACCTTCAAAGGCTAATAAGAAAAAAAAAAGAGTCAGATCTGAGGCTTCCCTAAACATCAGAAAATTTATTAAATCTTAGGATATATTCTATAATCTAGGATATATTAGGAAATATATCCCACAGGAGGTGGGAGGGGGGTCACAACACACAAATCATAATGAGGACTTAGTTTAACCCCTGGACAGGAAAGATTTCTGACGATGATTTCTTTCCTGCTTACTATTTCAAATGAACTATTTCAAATGGGGGAGAAACCCACTACTTTTATGTAACTGGTAGTTAGTTATAGGCTGGCCCTTTTGCTATGTTCTGAGAACTCACCCTTTACCTTTTACCCTTCTAAAGGTGTTAATCTTGAACTGTGTCTTAGCTCACAGGAAGCACAGTTGGGCAGGAGGTGTTTAGATAGTGCGCTTAATCCCTTCTCCCAACCCAGGATTCCCTGATACCTTCAGATCTATCTGCATCTCCTTCATGGAGCAGGCTGAAGCCATTCCCTCAAAGCAAAAATGGGGAGTCAGATAAGCCACACCACAGACAGACCCCAAAATAATGAGAAGCAGCCCACAATCTGACTTGGAGTTGTGTTTCACAGCTCGTTTTTGTAGTTCATTTACCTGATCAACATCATGTTTTTCAAATTCCTGTAGCTGTCTCTGGAAGCCCATGTTTGGATTGGCGCAGGATCTCGCCGCGCGGACAACAGACAGCGCATCTTCCCAGCCAAAGTCTGTGATGGTCATGATGTAGGCAACCACCAGAGTGACACTCCTGGAGACACCTGCAAGGCTGCATGGAAAAGGGGGTGCAATACACTAAAGCAGTGCTGTATTTCACCCGTCACAGCTGAAAACATCGCTTCTCAGCATCACAGCACACAGCACACTGCTGTGCTCTATGCCATGAGGAAGAAATATAATATTTGAATTAAATGGTTTTGGTGCTGCTTTTTCAAATGCAGCAGGAAAAATCTACATGATCAAGAAAGTGGGGTTTGAATGGTTATTCATATGAGACTGAAAAGCAAGAAATAAGCATGAAGTAGTCACAAAAGCAGGGGACAGTGCACACATTCTAAGTTAGATTTGGGTTTTAAAAAGGCAGAAGTTACCCACTTTCTTTCTTCTTTTTCTATAGCTCAGAGCAGTGAAATAAGACTGTTTTCTCTCCACCATGAATAAAGGCTGCAATTTCATGGGGCCAAAATGAACTTTAACTGAACCAATAAGAGGTACATGTCTGGTTGCTTGAGTTCCTCTTTCTGCTATCCACTGCATTGTGCAGCTTAAACTCGCAGGACTCCAATTTCCCCAGATGAAAAGCTGGGATAGAGTAAGAATGATTCATTATGCCTGGCTGGACAACACTGGACAAATTCAGAATTATTTTTATTGAGAATATAAAGAACATGTTTAGTTATATTTACCACAGTAAAGAGTTACCAGACTCTTTCATAATTTTATGTTTCTGAAATACTTCACAAATTTAAATAAATGTTTTTTAAAACTCAATCACTATTCAGACTACTTATTCCTGTTTTCCACACACCAAGACTGACCAAATGGCTCATGTACAGCCCTGTCATGAGTCAATAGCAAAGTGAGGATTTATGCTCAGGGCCTATGTACAAGTCCAGTGTTCAAATCATGAGATGACTCTGATTCCAGATATAGACTCAGATATGTCCCTTGGACATATAGCACAAAGATCACAACCAATAGCAGAGAGCAAGAAAAAACCCAGGGTGGGATTTCCTTTTCTATTCTTTACAGTCCCAGGAGCATCTCTCCAATCAGGGTCTTGCTATTAACAAATGCAACATTTGAATGCTTCAGCAGTTTAAAGAAAAGAAAGAGGGGAAAAAATCAATTTCTGTTCAGACATGTTTTTTAAACTCTGAAGTCACCAAAACAGCTGTTAGAGAAACTAATCAAATTATGAGGATTATGGAAAACATATTTACAAATACAGTGATTAAAATCATGGGAAATAAATAATATGCCTCCAGCCAACACACTCCTAGTCAAATCAATCCTACAAAAATGTTTTATAAGAGAAGGTCAAGAATAATTTCATGGGCTCCTTTCATCTCCAAGCAGCTGTCCACCCCAGAGACTCAAAAGTCCTAGCATAAGGCTTTAATAGCATTTGCAAATCTTCTGGGGCTTTTGAATAAAGAGGACAACTCAGTCCAAGAGGATTTTGCTACAGGGAGGATATGACCACTAATTTATTACAATTATCAACATCCAAATCAAGGTAGAGAAACCCTTAAAAAGATTTTTTTTCAGCAAGCAGTATACATACCAGTGAACTAAGCAGCCTTCACCTGTGAGCCGGCACTCATGGATAAATTTGATGCTCTCTCTGAAATGCCTTGCTCTGAAAACAAAAGCAGAAGGGGGATAAAGAAAGTTCTGTATTTAGTAAAATCACTACTTAGAGAGAGAGAAATATATCCGAAAGCTCACCTCACACTGTTTCTAGAATTTAGAACTGAATACAGGCCCCACAAAGTAAAAGTTATTGTCTACCAATGAAACACAAAACTCACTGGCATAAGTTATTCTACTCTATCCGAGTAAGAAACTGGTAGCTTAGGTACTACAGTGTGATAAACTTTATTCTAATGACTGTCAAGTTTATATTTTGGTTTGTGTTTGATTATTCTTTAAAGCAGTGACTTGACCTCACACGTCCTTGTGTGCTCAGATGTCAGATGGAACTCAGCACAACTACATGAGCAATTCTCCAAACATAGTGTCTCTCACAAAGAGACACTACCTGCTACCCAAACTTATGCTTAACTTTAAATCTACCTCCTCCTTCAAGTCATGTGCTAGGGCATTTCTAAACATTAAGACCTTCTGCTTGGCTATGTGAAATTACTCCTTTTTGTCTCTGCTATGAAAAAATGCTCAATTCAAGATTCAAGCCCTGTTTTCTTCAGTTCTTTCTAGTCTTCTCCTTTCAGACAGCAGTACCCCTTCTGCCCATATTCAGGAGCAACCTACAACCCACCCTTTTTAAAGCAGCAGTGCAGAAAATGTAGAGAAGACTCTGTTTGCAAAGTTTAGGGTTTCTAATCTCATTATCCTTTACACATGCCCCCTTCATTTTAAATGGGGCATAGTGGAGGATAGCAAGTGGGCAGTTGTCATCATGTGAGTGACTATGCAGCATTGCCTCTCTGCATCCCAGTTCCAAATTGCCCACCCCTCCTTTCCGACTCTGAAGCCTGCAGTTTATCGCAGTTGCAAGCAGCACCTCTTAGTTCAACAGAGCTGGAGTTCACTGTGGCCCTTGAGTGCTCCTGCAATTCAAACTCAGGAGCAGTAGCAGTGTGGGCAACATGGGCAGAGGAAAGAGGTTCTTAGGGGACAGTCATTACAGGTCTGTTGGCAAGGGCAAACCTGAAAGCACATTGCGCTCAACACCCATGAAACACAACGTCCTGTATTCAAGATGTTTCCCCTTTCTGGGTGAATATTACACCACAAGGGTAAAAGAAAAAAACCTCAGCCCAGCACCAGCAGCCACACAAAAATCAGGAATACCCACATAAAAGGAAGCTTCCCTTCCTGCCTAACAGTGCAGCTGCTGATGCTGTAAACACTCCTGACCTGAAGGACTACACTGATGCAACAGAGTGTCACTGCCTGCAGAACTTGCAAAGGCAATGATATCTAACTGGAATAAATGAAAAGAAGATCCCAAAGCCCAGGACTCCCTCTCCAATGCAGTTCCTGCATCACTGGATATAGCATGGAAAACACAGCTAGAGAAAACCTAAGCAGCTTATTTGGAATATCTCAAGGCACAATGCAATCCCAAGCTTTAGGATAGCAGGTCAACTTAGGAGTTTATGTTTCTCAAGGAGGTGATGAAGTATGTGGGATAAGTGAAGACAAAGCCTTACAAATGCATGTGTGCTCAGACTGGACTGCCACACCAAACCCACTGTCACTGGCTGAGTGACAAATCATGGTGCTCAGGTCTGCCAGGGGAGCACAAGGGGTTTCACATAAACAAACTTAGAGGACAGATGAGATCTCTGGCTATGTGTGCAAGAGGCTTTGATATTGCACAATGAAGAGCTTAGCTGAGATTGAAAACATTCACTCAGATGCAGCTTGCTTAGGTCTGTATTGACAACCTCATTTTCTCATCTTTTCTCTTTCTCTCTAGAAAATCTGGCCAGGAGGGCAGCTTCATGCATCAGTGAATTCGTTTCAATAGTCTCACACAAATTTTGGTAAGACACTTCCAACACTGGTTTGAAAAATATCTGTGACTGCACATAACACCTTTGCAAGGTACTAAACATCTTGAACTCCATTCACCCAGTTTTCTTCATCCTTCCTCACTGCTGATGCTCAGTCTGCTGATGTGCTTTCAAGTGTGTTTACAGGCAGTCATGAAAATGAGAAGAGAAATAGTCACATCTAGAATTAGTGTTGCTCTACAGCACTCTGGCCTGTCCTCACCTTGAGCCACAGAAAAAAAGGTATGTACTCCTCCACAACCCTACGGCATCAGAGTCTCCTGTGGGGCCAGCAGACACAGTTGCCTAAACTCATTCTCAAAGTTATGGTAAAATCATGTTTAGAAGAAAACTAAGATTGAGGACCAGTTAGCTGTGTGGCAAGTGCCAGACACAAAGAAGAATGGTGAGTCTTACATTAACCACAAAACAGTTTACTATCATCTCTAACAGGAAAGCACTTGACAAATGTGTTGATTTGCAGCCCATTTGTTGGACTTCAGGACAATTTATTACACGATATCTGGCTTTTACATCTCCCAGCTGAAAGCTGGGTCCTGAACTGCATCATCTTTATAGTGGGAAAACACCACAGGAAGAACCACCACTAGTACAACGCGCCTACCAGGATGTTGTAAAAGTTATCTAAACTTATGCATTAGCACGCTGCCTAATTCAAAACTAGACCAAGAATAGAGTTACGATACCAGAGCTGTATTATCATTCATTGCTAGTTGGAGTTCTACTAATATTTATAAAGATTAAAAAGACAGCACCCAAATCAGATAGGATGAAGTGTCTCGATGTTTCTTTCCTTTGGTGGTGTAAAAAAACCAACAACCTACCCAAATTTTCTCCTCTTAATAGGTCATCTGGCTTCTGTATAGTCACCACTAACCACCTGACTGTTGAAGGTTAATTCCTTAGAAACACACAGCCAAAGACAATTAACTAGAACAGGGCAGGAAGGGAAGATTTTATTTCTATAGAAATAACTTTTTAGTGACGAGTTCTATAGAAGATGACATTTCTGGAGCAGTTACTGGCCCAAGGTAAAATTCTCACAGACCAGGGAAAACATTGATTTAGCATCTAGGAAGTACCTTGAGTCTGAAAAGCAATTGCTTTCTTCCTATGCTTGCTAGGGGCAGAACAGGGGAGTAAAATAAAGCTTTTGAGACACTTTAGTGAACACCCACATGCTAACAGGGGAATCCCTGCTGTATTTCCCTGGAAACTCATCCCTCTGAGAAAAAGAACTCCACTAAACAAGTTTTTTAGGAGTAAATGTGCATTATACACACAAGAAACCAGAGGTTTCCTTCAGAAAAACTGAGCTGACGTGCATTAAGAGCTCACAGTCCCAAAATTCAGTGGGTAAAAGGCTTCCAGTTGGTTCTTGCTGTTGGGAAACAGACAATAGAGCAGTGTGCACCCCATCACTTGTGCCTGAGAGAGAGCTAAGAGATTGTTCAGAGAGCACAAGGACCTGCAATACAAGGCGCTGCTTGGTTAGGTTATATTTCTCCCTGACACCAGCAGAATCCCTCATTCAGAAGAAGAGGGTAGACACACAAAGATGCTGCAGAGGGACCAACTCCCTTTCCTGTTCCCTAGCTATCCCTCCCTCCTCAGTGGGGACAGGCAGCATGGTTAACCACTCCTAGATAAGACTGCACCCAGTCCTCATAGGCTGAACAAAGAAAACTTCCCCTTGCTTTCAGAAGACTGCATGTGCAAAGCAAGCAATGGTGCTATTTGTGAGCATCATGATTTGATTTTATTTGAAGGCCTGGACTGTATAAAGTCAAAGAAGAAAAATCGGTTACTCATCAAGTTTTATTTTAAGCGATAGCATGTATCAGTATTAGAAGTAATGACGTTTGCGTGCAACCACCTGATACCAAAGCAAGTATCTTAGATGCCTGCAGCGTAACAGAAACAATACTCATGCAAATATTCTATCTTCTTACAGAAGCCTTAAGAGCCTTGGTACTGAGCCAGACAGCTCTAGCACAGGAGCTGCTTTTTCAATATAACTCCTTGATATTTAACAGTGAGGGAATTGTACATGGATTATTGTTCATCACAAATGCCATCCTTTCTCTTTCCATTACCGATTGATCTCTTTTAACGAAGGAAGCAGATTTAGAAAACATTGTTAAAAATGCTACACACCTCAAAATACCAATGAACAATTAATGACATGTGAATGTTTTCCTCTAATCTTATATTAGCTTTCCTTCCCCAAAGGATATTTCTTTATTTATTTTTATTCTAAATATTAAGGTCATGGAAGTTGCCCATTGTTGGGAAAGATGGGACAGGAAGGGCTTGCAGATATGATTGCCTGGTAAGAAATAGTGGAGATGTATAACCTGTGAGTGAAATAGAAATGAAGGCCAGATTTGAGATGTGACCATGGCAAGCAGGAAGACAGTGATTAGCTAGAAATAGGTTGAAGGTCAAAAAAAACAAAAAGACCCAAGAATGCAGCCCCTCTCCACCCTGCCAAGGTATCAAGGAAAAGGTAGATAAGAAAAGTAGTCTTTAGAGTTTAGAATATAAGATGATATGGTAATATAGTAGTTCTCATAGGCTGCATGCAAAGTTTGTAGGTTCTGTATCTCGTGCCGGTTGGTCACTGTAAATTAGAATATTCAACACAAAAAAAGATATAATGTATTGTAATAAGGTCCTTGCTCTCTCTCTTACCTCTCTTACCCCTCTTACCGCTCTGACCCCTGCTCTCTTCTTACCTCTCTTACCCCTCTTAGCTCTTTTACCTCCCTTACCTCATACCCTCTCTCTCTCTCTCTCTCTCCCTCTCTCTTTGGGGCTTTGCTTCAGCCGAGACTGGTGGCTGAAAGCAGGCCCTCTTTACCTACAACCCTTACAATAAAACCACATGTTTCTAGAGTATCTCAGGTCTGCAGAATTCCTTCTCCCTGCCATCCACAGATGATCCTACAGTCCATGACAAAGGCAGTTAGCTATCTGCCTTCTCATTACAGACCTGAAATTTAGGGGATTAGGGTGGTTTTTATTGCAGGCGGGGTGTGGTGCTCTTTTTTTTCCCTTCCCCTAAAATCGTGACAGAAATGCAGAATGAAAAGGCAAATCATCACACATCAAGTGCCACACTGGAATCTTTCTAGAATACGAGAAACACATGCTCTAAAAATATCCCCCAAAAGCATGAGCCAGAATATTGCTGTGATACAAGAGAAAAGCAGTGCTGCACTTCCTTCCGTACCTACCAGGCCTCTTTCCACTACTTGTTTCTCTACCAAAACTTGGTAGCAGGATGTGGCTGAAACCCCCCTCACCTCTCCCCAACATAAACAGTGAGCTCTAGAAGAAAGAGCTGCTCACCATCCAAGTTGTTTAGTTTTGATTGCTCTTTGGAATCAAGACTTACTATGGTCAATTAAAGCTAGGAGTAAGTCAATAAGCATTACATGCACTTCGGCAGAGATGAGAAAGAGCAAGGCTTGGACACCCCAGCTGCAGTACCTATATCCTCAAGGTGAGGGTCACTGCAGGGCAGAAAACTGCCTGCCATGCCAGCTTATACTAAGAGCAGCAGGGATTTCTGAAGCAGGTTCAAGAAGTCCCCAGCAGACAGTTGCAGGGGTAGTTTGCACACAAGGATTTTGTTTTGAAGGGCCAACTGTGAGGAATTTATTTCAAGCCTTGAGGCACCAGGCTTCAAACCTCTTTCAAATATTTTCTTTTTTTAATGGCTGCACTAAAAAAAAAAAAAAA
>VWZU01003571.1:438134-467310 GCA_013397095.1 Sterrhoptilus dennistouni
AAAAAAAAGAGGAGCAAAGCACAAAGATTTACAAAAACAGTGGCTAGAATAAACTGTGACTGAATTGGGCCCAGACTGACTAAGGAATTCCTGAAGTTTAAGGCCACAAATGAAGAGTGTTTACATACTAAGCCTCCTACAAACACACAGAAAAAACAGGCTGAAATGAAGTGTTACTGTGTTTTCTTAATGGATTAAACCCCACATTTGTGTAATGGTCATTAGAGATGAGAATCAGAGCTTTCAGCAAATTTTAAAGTAAGAATCATGGTACCATGGGATTTTGGGGGTTTTGCATTTATTTTTAAAAATACTTACAAGTTCTGCGAGGGTGAGTCAGCAGCAGGAATGCACAGATACTTCATTCCCTGTGTAAAGAAGCAAAAAGGTATGAGAAGAAAATATTCAAGTTAAACACATTTATCCAGCACAGCACATTTATCTAGACTGGTGGAATATTAATGATTTTGAGGGAGCAACACCATCATTCAGACAAGTAGTTATCACCTCTATACAGTCAGATTTTAAAACATTTGCTTTCATGTTGCTAAGACACCAGCATATAGCTTAGTCATCCTTCTCCCAAGGCTCAATGGTGAGCTTTTAAAAAAAGGAACATCTTTACAAAAAAGATCTGGACTCCTTTCTGAAAACGTAATTGTTCTTACATTTCTAGGAAAATGAAGTTGCACCTTCTCCTGCCCTTTCTCTTTCTCTGAACAGATCTTATATCCTGAAATTGTGATATGCAGTTTCTTTTAAACTCACACAATCATTTTTCTTTACCCAGCTGATAAACCAAACAAAATGTATTACAAAGAAGAAACATGTTTGTGGTATGGATTTTGTTTTTTTTTTATTTTTGGAAACCTTCAAGAAGGACAACCATAAAACTCACACCTTTCCTCCACAAAGTTAGCCTCTCTTTCTTAGTCAGCTATCATAATAAGTTACAAGATCGAGTAGGGAAGTTAGATAACCATTTCTGATGCATTAAAAATGTTACTGGATATATTTAAAACAACATATCTATAATCCTACGCTACTGCTTTGCATTGTCAACGCTCATTTCAACTGTCATTTTATTTTCGTAGTTTTCTTTGCTCCTATGACTGTTAAGAAATAAAACACTTATGAAAGCACATTTAGCTGATTTCTCAAATAGTACTTGCAAGAGTACAATCTGCAGCTCAGACTCACTAAAACTACATTATTCACTAGAACTCTTTTGAATTATCTCAGAGGCTGAATTATGAATTTTCCAGATGCACTTATAAAGAGAAAAATTCAAGCACAAGGATTGTTATAAAATGCACCTTAATCTATCCTTTTGTTACGATACACACCCCTGTAATAATTCCACATGTTCAACACACGGAAAGCCACACTTTCATGTACAAGAGATCCTTTGCCAACAAGTTGGAACACATTCTCCACCTACCAGGCATTTTATTTGCCAGCTGGGGGAAGAAAAGGAATTTTCACTGCTCAAGTGTTTGGCTACCTGAGGCAGCATCATCTACAACCCCTTTGCTTTGCTGGCTCAGAAACTCCTCCATTTTTCCCCTACACATACTTTGTTTCTTCACTTGCCATTGCACAAAGAGCAAGCCCTTTTACCAGAGATCCTGAGCCTAGCACCATGACACAGCTCTGCAAGGTGCACCGACTTCACCACTGTGTCAGAGAGATTGTGGGAAACAATCAGAAAAAGTCAGTAACAGTCAGAAACATTGTGGGAAACCAGGAGGGCTCGACAGCCAAAAGCTGATCTAAAACAACCTGTATAGACACGTTCATTTAGAAAGATAATGTAGCAGTAATACTTTTATTGATATTGCTAGGCTGAGGAGCCAAGGATAATTAATTGTATTGATGGATTAATTACCATAATAAATATTTGTATGACACATCTGAGAAGTTTATCTTGGACACTAGGATCACTTCAAGTGAGTCACTCCAGTAAAAAGAGGGCCTGAGACTCGAAAGCAAATTTACATGCTATTCTTTCCCCATCACCTCTAGCAACTCTATCCCACTGAAAAATTGAACACTGAGGGCAGGAGATGGGTTAGCTGTGGAGTGCAGTACATGCCAGAAGGTTCGCTCCTCCAGCACGCACTGACGCAAGTTGTTCCGCAGATTTCAGAAGCTATGGCACAGGCTGAGTGCTTTTCACAGGCTGAGTGCAGAGGGGCTTTCAGATCGTGCTCACTCTAAAAGCAGAAGTAGCACCAGCACAAATTTAAGACCTGTAATGTTCTTTTTTTTGTCATGGCTGGTTAGCTCCAACTACTGCAAGCAACCATGAAACCAGCATATGAGAGACCACACATGGTCCAGAATGGCTCATCCAAAGCCTGATCCTGGACATCTTTAGCACTTACAACTTCCACTGAAGCCCACTACACAGTTTTCAGTACTGTGCTTGCAAATCCTCAGCATCAGCCTATTAGCTTTATTAATAAATCTTCTCAGAAAGGAGATGGTTAAGTTACTGGAATCTGGTATTTTGACTGATGTATATCACCTGTGTTTTTGGAAGGCTGTGGTGATGGACTCCTCCCTGTGAGGAAATAATCACACACTCAACTCAGAAATGGTTAGAGGTGGGATTTCAAAAGTACTGTGCAGTGACCTAACCCATCTCCCACAAAAATCAACAGTGAAACTCTCAGCAACTTCGAGCCAAACACAGTTTGGCCGGAGCTGGTAACTCCGGAGGATCCCACCCTACCATCTAGTTTTGCTTCTCTTGGTTGAAATAATTATTATAATAATAGGATCAAATATCATTCATCACAATTTGATACTTGAAATACAACACCACCACATGATTGCATGAGGCAGATATTCATACATGAGACTCAGGATTTTTTGTGTAGATATTCCTAGGTTGATTGCTGGAATTAGATTTACCTCACACATGCTGTATAGACTTTCTTTTTTTAAAAACATTTCAGCAATAGGAAGACACTTAATTGCTGAACCTTGCTGTTTGTGACTCTTTTTGGGGAAAACCAAAAACAAACCTACCCTGGATATTTGTATAACTGTGCCCCAAGACTGTCTTTCCTGTGCACATACCCTGCAGGTACCATCGAAGAACTGTCCCAAAGGGACCTTTTAAAGCAAAACAATTTATGCCAAGCAAACAAACAGCTACCTACAACATTTAATATAAAGTATTAGCATGGAAGAAAGACAGAAACACCACTATTTTCTTACCTAGCAGTTTGTTTGCCTTTCTTAAACTGCAAAGCACAAAATGTTAGGTGGCAACAATCATTGGCACAGTGACTACAACAGAGTAAGCTAAATCAAAGATTGTTGAAGCCAACTTCTTGTGAAAATTTAAACAGGCTCCAAATTGGTCCCTAGTTAGCAGTTTCATTAAATAAACCTGAATCCAGTTGCAGATGTAATATCCCAGGTGGAACCAAAATGCATATCAATAAAGATGGAGAGACAAATACAAATTTTATGTCAACCATACGGAAGTCTTTATTTACATCTTTTTAAAATAAGGACACTTGCTTCCCTAAGAATAACAATTCTGTAAAATTACTCAGTGAAGGAAGGGCAGAATAACTCAAAACAGGTATTGTGCCACTTCACCTACACACACTAAATTAGGTGCTACAGAGCAGCTACTCATTTCAAAACACGGTATTTATTCAAAACAAAGAGAAAAGCTTGCAAAGCATAAAAACTGATGAAAAGAGAAACACCATTTAAAACACTATTTAAAATCCTATACAAAGTAATACATTCCCTCTATTTATTGAACATTCTTGCATATATATTGTTATTCAAACATCTCTTCAGCTGACAGCTATGTCAGTCATGCTTAATCTCTCCAAACACGCTTTTCCTCAGAGTACCCAATTAAAATATATTGATCCAGCCTTTTTAATTACACAAAATCTATGTATATTATTAGGTAATATAACATCCCAAACATATAGCATAGGTACAGACCCAAGCTCCTACGGCAATGAGATGCTGAAGACAGCATTTTTCTACTCATCTCAATTCACTACTACTTTCCACTTGTTACTTTGAAATCACTGCTCACTTTCCTTTCTCCATCAATCACCTTTACACCACCAAACATCCCTACCTTCCAACAGACACACACATACATCCCAGATTTTTTGCTCATTACTCACATGGTGATCCTAACTGATGCCCACATCACATAAAAGCAGTGCTTCCTTTCTTTTGGTGTATTTAACCTGTTAGCATTGTCCTTAAAAATCAGTAAAATAAAATATAATTTACTTTTTTGTTTTCTGTTTCAGCAGAGTAACCACCAAAACTAGATTTCTCTCATAGGCCCTGAAACCAAGTGCTGCAGTTAAACGGATACAGTGAGAGCTAACAAAACTAGGGCAAGTATTCAGATTTCAAGATTGTCAAAGTTGAAACAAGGGAGAGTAAAGTAAAATTTCTAAAGATCACTGTTATTTGAGAAACAACAACACTGGTGCAATTTCATCACAGATTCTGGAAATAATAAGTCAGTTCTGCTGCAGTGAATATCAAGGGGTAAAACCAGATTTCAGGTTCATGCAGAAGCTTTACACTACAGTCAATAAGGTATAAATGGAATTCTGTCAAGTCAATTTTCTAATTATTTTAGAGGCTGATCTGCTAAGGTTGGAAACTGAAAAGTTATGTTGCATTTGGAAAAGTCATTAAGACTTAAGAACAAGATTTTCCCCAATATCATTAGCTTTAAAAAAAAATTAAATCTTTGTTATTAAATTCAGTATTTCATTCAGTGCCCAGGAACACAACAGACCAGTATAAGTAAAACTCTGTTTCTATTCAACTTAAATAGAATCTTATTTTAAAAACTCCAACTTCATTTTAACTGAACTTGTAAAAACTGGTATTTGGGGTTTTTTGGTAGAACTTGTAGAATTTTGCAGTAGCAGAATGACATATCTCCAAGTGCCAAATGCCAACTAATGGGTCAATGACTGAAAACAGGACCTTTGCAGACCACACACAAATTCAATTGTACAATACCAAGAATTATTTTGGCTCTGAACAGGATAAAGTGCAAACAGCACTGTAAAGACAAATGCAGCACCTATACAGATGGCTGCTCCTTGGCAATGATGAAAGATATTCTGAAGTCATTGAGAATGATAATCGATTTGATTGCATCTTAATTATACTAATATTTGTTTTATATGTAAAAGGAAACTGGCCAGCGATTCTTATATAAAATGAGCACTCACAAAACAGCTTGCATGAGAATAAGAAGGACTAAAAATGCAACTCATTATTTTATGTTCAGTGGGTTTTCCAAGTAACATTTTTACAGACGTTTTTCAGAACATCATCTGTGCCATTGCTGTACATACATTTCTGAGGTTCTAGTTAGCACTGGAAGCCTGAATCTAGAGTATCAGATTTTAAAAGTTGGGAGAGGAGAAAAGAACCTCAAATTACAAAATTTCTGCTCTCCAAGGGCAAAGAGTGGGGGGGGAAGGGTCCGTAAAAAAAAAGTCTAAAAGGAGCAATATTGTATTTTTGGCATAAAACTTCTCTATTTAAATTTATGTAAAGATACCATCAATGATTTCCAAGAAATTTTTTTTTAAACATAAAACCCTAAACTTATATTTGTGAACTAAGATGCAAATAGAAAACCTCCAGCACCTGGCAAGTTCTTTCAGGTTAGTCAAAAACCATGTGTTAATTTGAGTCGTCACATCAACAGATGAGGACAGGAGGACTTATTTTTGTTTAGGGGCATTTCAGAAAAAAAGCTAAAGTGGGAAACAGCCGGCACAAAGCTTCCTCAAGCCAAACCAATGAGAGTTTATAAAGGGTTTAGTCCAGTAATGCACCGAACTGAACCTGCTAAACTGAAAACCGTTCAACCGTTTGCTTGTCCTTTCAGTTACTTTCTGTAGCAATCAACATTAGTGCTGATTTTATTAATGACTCATAGAAAATGCATTTGTGTTTCAGCTGAGGAGAACCACTAATTGAATTTAGCAAACAACACACTCAGGTTTGGCTTTGAAAAATATTATAAATGAAATTGCAATTACATGAACAACATGAACAGCAGCAAATGGGATACTCCTGCAATAGAACTTGTACATTTCATTTGTGCTATCAGGAAAAATATATTGTCAGAGTTTTTTTACAATGCTGCTTCACAGTTTTCTTAAGGAAGTAGTGTCAGTGACACTTCTGAAAAGCTGCTTAAGGCTGGAATGTGTCAATCACAAATACAAAGTGTCCCATTAAAACCCTCCTGCCCCATCTATCCTCTCTAAAATTAAAGGAGGTAAATGTTGAAAAATTAAGGATTTTATTTTAATTGCACTCTGGTTATTATTTCTAATTCTAACCCTGAATTCCAGTTCTAACCTGTCTCATATGAAGGAATACAGAGTGGGAGAAAACAATGAGTTTGTATTAAATTGTGGTTTATCTCCTTTAGGACACACCAAGAGTATCTACAGGACTTCAGCTGAGAGGAAAGCCTTTGTTAGTCTGCCCTGACTACATGACTTATTCAAGCTCCCAGGCATGTCAGGGCATATCCAAGCACTACCAATCACACTTGATCCCTGAACCCTCAAGGGGGTCTCTGAGTACTAAAATAAAACAATATATCCCATCTGCCTCTTTCTTTAAGGGAATGCTGGATCATGATCACTTCACCTCCGGAATATGGTCACATTAGTTTTTACAAGGGCACATAGTGACAGGACAAAGGCTTCAATCTGAGAGAGAGAGCAAGTTTAGGTTAGATACTAGAAATAAATTCTTTACTGCAAGGGTGATGAGACACTAGAACAGGCTACACAGAGAAGTTGCAGATTCGCCGTCCCTGGAAAGGACGTCCCTGTTTAAAGCCAGGTTGGATGGTCTAGTGGAAAGTGTTCCTGCCCATCCATGGCAGGGGGGGTGGAACTAGATGATCTTTAAGGTCCCTTTCAACCCAAACTATTCTATGATTCTGTGATTAGAAGCATGGGTTAACACATTCCACATTATGTCCTCTGCAGATGCAGGTCAGAGTGCTTGTCCTGGCCTGGTTAACACCATAACCAAGCAATTAGAAACACCCGACACCTACTGATCTCAACATTCCTCAAGCAAACAGCTCGCCATTGACAGCTCCAAGCAGTCCTCACCCTATTCTCCCTGTCACCTCCCATGACGGGAACAGGCTTTTCTCAACACAGCTCATGTGTGATGAGCAAGTCAAACTGTGAACTAACTTAGTGCATCACCGCAGCAGCCTCTGCCAGGGGTACCCCATCATGAAGGCCTGGTCTGACACACTTTAAAAGCTGCTTTGTGGAAGTCTGTTGGTGGCTTCTTAGTGGGCTACTGAAATAATATTTGAAAAATTAGTCAGAGCTCCCAAGTTCACAAGCAGAATCAATGCCAGACAGGGCATTACTTCAAACTAGAATCGTCTGGTGCCGCCACACCTGAAAGAAAAATGGTAGCTGTTTTGCTCAGCATGGTCTTCTGAAACATCTCATGAGGTGAAACCCTTACCATGAAAAGACAGTGAAACATCACAGAGGAAAGTTAAGGTTTTTTGTTAGAAGTGCTTGCACACTTTCTCTTGAAGGTAGCACAATGGCTGAAAACCAGCAGCTTCTAACACTGTTGATATATGAGTTTAGTGCTATGGATGGAAACGCATCAGTCCAACTTTACAAAATTATTAATTTGTAGAGCTGATCTTTATACAACAGCCACGACCTTGCTATATGATACTAGCACCTCTGATTTTGAAGGCTGTCCTGCCATCTCCCTCTTTAACAGTTCCCATAAGCATTTGGGTTGGATCTCAGTGACAACAGAGCCTGGACAGAGAACATGTTGCCCAGTCATACCCAGTAGGGCCTTCACTTGTTATGTCATCAAGATGCAATTTTCATGTATGAAAGGCCTCCTACCGTTCAAGACTTCTGCATGCTACCCAATACTGCAATACAGTTTTAACAGATTGCCTGTTTTCACTTCCTGAGAGCATCTTTCCAGAATAAACATACATTGTTGTTTTGTTTTTAAAAAAAATACAGCTGATGGGTTTCCCAGTATTTTCCTTTTTAGGGATTTCATGTTAAGCCTTTGAGTACAGACAAATGCTTTCTGGACTACTATCTGTTTGAGGACGGTCCTCAGAGAGTGAGGGATGAACAGATCAAGGGCAGCCCTGCCTAGAAGGACTTGGGGGTGCTAGTGGATGAGAAGCTCAACATGGCCCAACAATGTGCACTGACAGCCCAGAAGACCAACAGCAACCCGGGCTGCAACCAAAGCAGTGTGGGCAGCAGGGCAAGGGAGCGTATTCTGTCTCTCTGCTCTGCTGAGACCCCACCTGGAATGCTGCATCCAGCTCTGATGCCCCAACACAAGAAGGACATGGACCTGCTGGAGTGAGTCCAGACGAGGGCTACTAAGGTGTTTAAAGGGATGGAGCACCTCTCCTAGAAGAAAAGGCTAAGAGAATTGGGATTGTTCAGCCTGCTAAAGAGATTTGGGGTATCCTAACTGTGGCCATGAAGGGAGCCTAGAAGAAAAATGGAGAGGGGCTTTTACGAGAGCATATAGCGGTAAAACAAGAGAACGTGACTTCAAACTGAAAGAGAGTAGGTTTAGATTAGATGTTAGGAAGAATTTCTTTACTGTGAGGGTGAGACATTGGAACAGGTCACCTAGAGAAGTAGTGGATGCGCCATCCATAGAAGTGTTCATGGCCAGGCTGGATGGGGCTCTGAGCAACCTGGTGTAGTGGAACGTATCCCTATCCACAGCAGGGGGCTGGAACGAGATGGTCTATAAACTCCCTTCCAATCCAAGACATTCTATGAATCTATGATGACAAAACAAAACCCTAAAGCAGATTTCAGCACTTCCAAAGTTATCAGCTGGGGAAATTGGGGGTTATTCCTGTTATGCACACACATAAAAATATTAAGTCAGTCCAGAAAGTCCAACCATGAGAGAAAGAAGTTTCCCCAAACTTGTGATAGAAGGAAAGAATTAGAAAACTTAAAGGAGATAAGGCTGAAATTCCCCGGCCAAAATTATGACATTAAGTGCTAACAACAGATATTATAGATTTCTATGGTCAGAACCTAAATAGTTGCAAAAATGCAATCCACAAACTGTGTTAACCAGATTACTTGCATTGTGCCAGGGCTGCCAGTTCAGTTCTTCTAAAATAGCTGCTTTTGCTTTCCATTTCTAAAAAAAGCACACATGTATAATCTAAAGATCATTGATAAACATGCAAGATTATCAAGCTCAGCTAAAGCTGCATTAAGAATTACAACATACAGCCAGGTTTGAAAAACATGAAGCAAGATTCCAGATCTTAATGCAAGCTGATATGAATCCATTATCTACATTAGGTCTTCAGGCTATGACAATTAGATCTTAGACACATTTCTCAGTTTTTGATAGGTGTCCAGTCATTTAGTTCTTTACCTTCTTCCGAAGGTCTGGATTTAGCAGCCAGTTGTACATTTTATTTTTAATTCATAATCTTGATTCAGCACTTCTTCTTGTGATTTCTCTGGCGGCAAGCTTGCCATCCTTAATACCTTATAAAACAGGTATATCACAGCATTCAGCAGCGATAAATCTGATGCAGAGAAGTTATACATCTTCTCCATAGCATCCCTATTTTTCTACAACTTCTTAGTTCCTCACACTTACTGGTTCTGTTCCAATTACAGCATCTTTTCACTGCTGTATTCTATTAATGCATTTGTGACTGTTTACTCAGGGAGTATGAAAGATTTTTCTGAAAGATCATCACAGAGCTTTTTAACTCTGTTATTCCCTTTCAGTTCAGCTTCTTAGATGCTGTCTTTGAAACTCTATTTCTATTTGGATAAAAATTTTGGAATCTGAAAGAAAAAAAAAGTACCTAAAATTCTTTATAAGACAACCTGGCTGAGAAGTTCTTTATTTCCAAAGACACAGTTAATTTGTGCTGGCTGCATAAGCTGATAGACTGGACAAAAACTATTATAGAATCATAGATTGTGGCACGTTGGAAGGGACCAATGAGGATCATTCAGTCCAACTCTGAGCCCTGCACAGGACACCCCAAGGGTTACACCATGTGCCCTGAGAGTGTTGTCTAAACGCTTCCTGAACTAAGGTTTGGTGCTGTGCCCACTTCCTCAGGGAGCCTATTCAGTGCCCAAACATCCTCTGGATGAAAAACTTTTTCCTGATAACCAACCTAAACCTCCCTTGAATTAGCTTCATGCTGTTTCCTCAAGTTCTGTCACTGGTCATGAGAATGAAGAGATCTGTACTTGCACCTCCACTTCCCCTCGTGAGGATGCTGAAGACCAGCACAGATGGGCAATGAGGTCAGCCCTGAGTCTTCTCTGCTCCAGGTTGAACAGACCAAGTGACCTCAGCTGCTCCTCATAAGGCTTTCCCTCAAGGCCCTTCACCATCCTCATGGCACTTCTTTGTACAGTCTCCAGTAGCTCAATGTCTATTTTATATTGTGACACTCAAAAGCATACACAGTAGTTCAGATAGCAACCAGCTTTTCTCTGCCTCCCTCATCCCTCCACCCACCTACCAACACTTATTTAGGTAGTCAAATTCAGGAAAAAAGAGGGGAAAATCACTGCTCTGGAGACAGCACGCACCAGATTAAGACGATATTGTTAATGGCATCAGAATACAAAGAAAAATAGATAACTGTCCTCTTAGGGTGCTCTGGTTAACTCTGCAGAATGAGGGGGGGGGAAATCAGCATACTGAAAATAAAAACCAAACAAATATTCTGTAGCCACAGAAAATAAAGAAAGAAAACTGGCACGCATACAGAGGCGGCACACACGCAAAAAGCTACTCTTAATGCAGTTCCTCATTAACAGAGGGAACAACAGAGAGCCTCTGTGGCAGGGGACAGTACAGGCATGCCCACATAAACTCTTGCTGATTTAAAATCTACATCACTGTGATCATTATGATGTCTACCAGATGAGTGCAGTATACAAAGCTTCCTGTGACAGAGCAGGAGTCAGTCTGACAATGATAATGCTTTAAATAAATTAATGCCAAAGGACTCTACAACCACAGGCAACTGGTAACAGGATTCATACGTTTACTAGATCAAACCTCTGGTGCAGGTCAAGAACAGCAGCAAAATTACTGGTAACTGGCAAATGTGTGGTGGACTGTGAGAAAGAAGCTGCTGGTTTCAGTCCATTTCCTGACTGGTGGACAGGTGTCTGCAATGCTCAAAACAGTCACCACAATTGGCACCTCAAAGTGTCTCAGATAGACCAAGGACTATGAAATGCTCTGGCTCTAAAATGCAAGCTCAAAGATGGCTATAACCCAGCCTTACCTGAATCAACTTCCACACAAAAGTGGAGCATATGAGGAAACCCACCTTTACCTCTGGAAATATATTCCAGCAATTACTAACCCTCATGGTCAAAGTCTTCCTTACTTCCAGTCTGAATCTGTGGCACATCATTTGCCAGCCACAACGACATGCAGTCCTGATGTGGACTTTCCCCATGAGGACCCACAGAATGCCCATCCATCCCTGCCCCTCTTTGGGGATGACACCTCTCCAGGACACAGTCTGAGCACCTGTTTGACAAGAAGAACTCAATACCCCTCCCTCTCCCAGGACTCACAATGTTCTCCTTCCTGCATTGCAAACGGCAACCACTGCCCAATGCAGCACAGGCAGCATTCTTCCTTCTACCAGCACTTAAACCTGTGGCTGTGGGGAGGAATGATGAGAGGACTAAGAATGCTTCTAAGTTCAGCTGCTTGGACATGACTGTCCACCACAGCCTACACTTTACAGAATGAGATGCAGCTGCTTTCAAGCTGCTGCACAATCCACATCAACAGTCTATTTGGTTTGGGCCCACATTAATCTCCATATAACCACCCCCAGAACAGGGTTAAACACTTGGAAAATCCAGAGACAAACACCTCAATGAACCTGCAATCATATTCTTCTGTTAAGATTAACAAGATTTACCTTTACATACATTACTTTGAGCAACTGGAACAAAATATTTTGTCATCTGTAAGTGTGCTGAGGGTACACTCGATCCCTCTATGTCATTGATGCAGACATTAAACAGCAGTGGTTCCAATACAGACCCCTGAAGGGCACCCCTCATGACTGGTTTCCATCTGGACACTGAGCTATTGACCTTCTGGACGTGACCATAAAACCAATTCCTCATCCACCAGACAGTCCAGCCATCACATTAATCTCTCCAATTTAGAGAAGGATGCTGTGAGGTACCATTTCAAAGGTCTTACAGAAGTCCAGATAAAAAACAACCTGTTGGACGGATCCTACAGGTCACTGCCAAATATGCTATTATCTAAAGCACACTTGGAAACATGTTTCCCCATCTACCTTTCAGTGTCTCATATTCTGAATAGAGATTTTAAAACCTAAACTGACAAATAGGACAGAAAAAGCAGGTGGCAAGAAATCTAATTATTCTCCTCAGTTCATGGCTTTTGTGCGGATTTATAAAACATCTGTGAGTGTTCCATGGGCAGCCATCCAAAGTGCTCTGGAGGAGCTAACTTGATTCACCAAGGCTACTGCCCCTGTGCATCTGTGGGTGCTGTTGGACACTGCTCTCACTCCTGACATCTGAAATAACAAACTTGGTTTCATACGGCATGAACGCCTTTCTCTTGGACATGTTACCTGCTACCCACAGGGTTTTCCATGAGATAGATATTTGTATCACAGGAGCTATAAACATGCATCTTTAAACTACAAAATTCTCACCAAGGTGGTTAAGATCTTGTATAATAATGGTGTGCTTCATTGGAACAGTCTTAGAACACTCTCTGTATTTCAAAATTGGTTTTATTAGAGGAAAACCTTTTTTAAAACAGTTTATACAGAAAGAACTAAAGGGCAATATGGCAAGATAGCTCAGGCCAGGTTTTGGCAAATTTCTTCCAGTGTAAACCACTTGAAGTCTTACAAACAATTCTGTGTCTTGCACTTAATGCAAGCTAGCCATGTCTAAAGGTGTAAGAAGTCTCAGAATCCAACTAATTTTATACCTACTTTTTCCTGTTATTCCAGCTTGAACATACTCATGACTTCCTAAGGCCGAACTTTGATTATGAGCCACCCATGAATCAGACACCCATAAGGGTTTGTAAATGATGACTGAGATAATGTCCAAAACCGAATTTCTGTAAGAAAATCTTTTTTAAGTATATCTCAGCAGGCACATGTACCCTAAACCAATATAATACTTTGTTGTGAAACTCTTCAATCATTTTCTAATAGCTTACTAACTTATTAGGAAGTGAAGCAATCTATACCCAAAACATGCAGTATGTAAGTCACAGAGAAAAGCATACTTTTTAAAAGGTACTGTGAGCATTTCAAACAACCAGATAAAAACAGCCTGTAACATCACAGAGAGCGGCAATGCCTTGAGTAACTACAGTAGAAAATAATTTTACAGTCTGTAGCAAGTTGATGTTCACCAACTGATGCTTGTTTTCATTCTTGATTATGCATGACATAGTCATATGGCATCCTTGACTATGAATGACAAAGTCAGATTGGGCATTTTCATTCTCTACCCTAGGCAGCACTGGGTACAGAATCCGTACTTCTGATACACCACTTTAAGTGCTCTATTCAGAGGTATTATTGCATCAAAAGAGTGATGAAACTTCAAAATCTGACAAGCAAGATGTGGGTAATTTGTGACTTCTGGGAGCTGAAGTATGCATCCATATTCTTTGTTCCACAGACAGGCAGGAAAGACCAAATTGTCTTTGATAACATGCTACTAAAACACTACTGGTTTTACAATGTCTAAAAATACTTACCTTCCTTGGCATGCACAGAAAGCTTTGTCTAATGAATTATTTGTACCATTTCCTACAGGTACCTACATGTCCTACAGGACTTGGGAACACTGGAGATAAAATATTGTAAGTTAAAGACAAAGGTAACTACTGCAGAAGCAAAGGCAGCTTTTTACAGGTGATCAGCAGTCACATAAATGCATACACATAAAACAGAGTATCTCAGGGAAAATATGTTCCCTTATCACTGCAATTGCATGTTTAGAAGTCGGAATAACGTCAGATGATTACACAAAAGTAATCACTTCCACGAGTGAAATTTGGGGACGAAGGTGATGAGGGATACACATAGGGAAAACATTCCTATTTGATTTTAGTGGACATGAGAACAATCCCCAAGCACAATATGGAAATACAAGCTGTAAATAAACCCACCTACAACCTGGCACAGACATAAATAAAAGAAGCAACCAAACCTAAACCAGTCACTGTTCACATGCCACTGTAACTTTTGAGACACTGCTGTAAACCAGATTGGGAAGGCATGTGGGTAAACATAATCCTTCATGTCTTTTGTGGTGGTAACTAGAGGAAGAAATAGGGACCTGGTTATATTTAAACCACAAAAGCTCCCAGTTCTATTTACCATGTAGCCTCACAAACAGATGCACCACCACAAGCAAGGAGGTGGTGTGTGGGCTGCCAAAACTACCACCACCACCAGAAGCAGTGGCCTGAGGCTGCAGCTGATCCGTGCCATAATCAGTATTCCTAGTCTTCTAATCATAATAAAACAAAACAAAATTCCATTCATTTTAAAGACCAGCACCCTAGAGGCAACATGACATCTCCTTAAAGGACAAATGTTTATCTCTTCACCTAAGAGCACTCTTGAAATTCAGTCTGAAACAGACTTAACAAGCACTAGGCACAACACAAGTCAAATGGACAGTGTAACAAAGTCAACAGCTAAAGCTCTGCTTCAGCACGTTTATAAACTCAAGGTCAACCCAGAGTTCACTATTATCTTGATATTGGGGTTGGTTGTGACTACTGGGGACACCTCTTGTTTGGTTTACCTATTGACTTGCCTGGGAGAAGTGGAAATTCTGTCGTTTAAGGACTGAAATCACTGGAGACATTTTACATGAAGATAAAGAAAAGCAGAGACTCCCAGCAGCATACGAAGGCTAACACCAACAACTGCCTTACCCACAATTTTGCCACACACACTGCCCACCCACAATTTCTCATTTCATGAAAAGTGCAACACAGGGAAGGAAAAAACAAATTTTAGAGGATAATAGTTCTGACAGGATTTTAAGACGTAGCAAAGCCCAGCCAGGCTCCCCTCCAAGGTAAGCTGGTGTAAAGAAGAAAACATAGCTATCCAACAAAGGAGACCTGTATCCTGTTCCCACCTCCTTCCCTGCTCAAGATGACACAGCAAATACAGTTCTTTAGATTAGTTTTCCTTCAGTAAAATGGGAATAATACTTTATGTTAAAGTGTTGGAGACTACAGATGCCCTGCTATTTTAGAGCTATTATGCAGGGATCACTGGGTCCTCCCACACTCCAAATAAGCCTAAATAAGGCTATTTCACATAGAAAAGGACTGCAAACCCATCTGCCATAAAGATTCAAGGAAAGGGCCCAAGAAAAAAGAAGGATTAGTACTGGGGAAGGAATGTTGTTTATGTGATGCTTAAACTCCGCAGAGAAAGAAACTTACCTTTACTATTAAATTAATAACATAATCCCATTATTGTGTTACACAGATTGACAGTGTAGTTCTCTTCCTTTGTCAGTTAGATTTCTCATTGTTTTAACAGCAGCAACAACAAAACCTGTGGCTGGATCTCAAAACTACAGCTTTCAAGAAAATCAGTCTCAAAACACCAATTGCACAGAACAAAAAAAAAAACCCCAAGATGACTGCAACAATCAACTGCAAAGTAAGGATTTTCTGTGGAGTCCCCCAAAACTCTTACCTCAAGCATAGGGCGGGCACTGTCATGGATTGAAAGAATGTGCGTAATGTTATTCTTACTCAATTGCTCTACATCTCGGGCATCTGTGATAGAGGGAAAAAAGGAAGATAATTTTTTTTAATCTCTTGAAATAGCATTTCCATGAGTGCATGTTGAAAAGTTACTTATTGTTGATACATTTCCTTTTGAAGCTGCATAAAGCCAGGCAAAACCTCAAATGCAGCTGTTCTAGAACACCATCATCAGAGTGGGTAACGGGAAGACACACTTCTAACTCCAAACCAAATTATATACTATATAAAGACCAAGCTTAAGTGACTCAGGAATGTGTTCTCAAGTCAGAAGTTTCATATATTTTGCATCTGAAATATGTCTGTGCACATCTGTGTGCAGGTGATGGACATCTGAACAGGCACTAAGAGCTGTAAAAGGAGTATCTGACCTCCTCTCTACCCACAAATCCCCCTTCAGGGAATACATTTTGGGAAACAGACCCTGTGATATCAAGGTTTGAGAAGGGAATCTAATCATATCACTTGAACTGAGGTCCCAGCAGAGAAGCCAAGACGATAACAAGATTCTTACTTTCTGCGAACTAGCAGAGAAAAATTTGCATTTAGCCAATACAAATGATAATTTTAAGTCTAAAGAGAGAAGGTGATAAAGATATCGAACGTATGAAAAAGCAAAAAAGCTACAGCAAGGAAGTGCAGTTGTGAAAAGGTGGTTCCTAGACCTGTAACCAAGGGGTTTCAGACATTCAAAACTGGAAAGAAAACTGGGGTGAACGAAAATTTGATGCTCGATACGGCAAAACTACGGGCTCAATTCTATGAGAAAAAAGGTAAAATAGACTGTCATCAGTGAGCAATTTTCCCCATACTAAAGTATCAGCATGTCAGAAAATGACCTGAAAGAACCACCAACACAGGTAAAAGTTAGCTTTTGTGCCCATTTACTTCTGACCTTCTTGCTTGAGTATGGCTCAGCATGGCAAGTACAGCAGTGGTTTTGTGAGGTGAACACCTGCCTTCAAAATCTGCCCATACAATCTGTTCACATTAGCCTGGTTGCACACAAAAAGAGAGCACTGACCACAAAGGTTTCAAACCGGCTCTCTCTAGGTACAAAAATAATAGCATCACCTGGGCATTCTTTATGTATATGCAAGAGTTCAATTAGCTTCTCTTGTGTTGTCTTATCCACCTACTATAAAGTTTCAATGCCTTTTTACATCACAAACAAGAGCTGGACATTTAATTTAATTATACTGCCCCATAGACAAGATCCAAGTGAGCACAGTAACAAGAAATAAAATTTTAACTTAATCCAATTATGAAGCTTCTCTACAGCTAATAAAATGAAGAAAAGAATCAAAACTGCAAGGATTTTACTCACTACTGCTCAAGCCTGCATGATCAACACAGATGTCTAATCCTTCAGGAGAGAATTAACACAAATTCTGTCTGAAACAGAATTAAAGCTTAGCTTCACAGTACAAATAAAATTTCCTAAAAATCTCAGAGCAAACATTTCAAAGAAGAAATGCTAATGCTTGCCAGGCGAGGTCCTCTAATCCACCTGACTTTTAGATTTTTTTAACAGTTTGTAGGGCAGTCTCAGTTCCTTAGGGAATGCCTAAGCAGGCAAGGATTTGGAAACCCAGAAACCAGTCTAAAAAACACTGTTTTCTGTCTTACAAAAACTAAGGGCAGACTTCAGAGCCTGCTGGCTGGAACTCACAGTGTTAATGTACACCTAGCACAACGAGGTGCTCTCTCTAATTATCTGTATGACCTACTGGTAAGAAATGTCTTGCCACACATGGCAATCTGCTTCAAAAGAAGATATGATCCAAATTAAATGCTGACTCCTTTGAACCAGTTTGAAAGGCCTAATGGACCTTTTTGAGTACGACTCAAAAAGACTGAAGTACCTTAGTTCTTCAGTTAACAGAGACTTAAGCTAAAGGAATTTCAGCAAATCAAAACCATACAGTGAGATTTCGGATATTCCTAGAAACAAGCTGAAAATGGCCATGCCAGACCTATATCACTGGGTAGCCAGCAGGTCTTTAGTATATTTGGGAAATAACCATTCAATTCTCTAAAGCAGAGGAGAAAAAGCTTCCCAGCTACTATCTGGATCTAAGTTCAAACAGTTTAAAAAGGGGAAATTCCCCTGGTTCCCCAGCACCTGCCTTAAGTCTCTACAGATACTACAGATAAGGCTATTTAAACATCAGTACAAATAAGATATCCTGTCACTCACAGTCTCATACCATAAATAACAGAAATATTTAGAGGCTATGTAAAGAACCACCAAAAACCAAAAGAATCACCATCACCACAGCAATTCCAACTTCTTTGCTGTAGCACAATGCTGTAAAAGCACATGCAGGCTCACTTTTTGAAATCACAGTGTGAAAAACCCCATTTTCAAATGTTAAGATTAAACCTACCTATCAGAGGCCCTCCTGTGCATCCTCTAAAGGGTGCCTCAAATGTGATACTATTCTTCACAACAGGTTACCTAACATTCTGTTTCATACAGCAAAATGCTTCTCAGCTAATGCAGATATGGACTTTTGAGTAAAGCCTTTGGGAAACTCCTCACACAAAATGACACAATTCACACTGGGGAAGTCTTCCTCTCTCCCTCCCACATTTAGCCTATTTTCCCTCAGTTTCATACTATGACTCCAAGCTTAACCTCTGCTCACGCAGAGAGCTGCAAACACTTAAATGCAAAAGCAATGCCAAAGTATCCAAATGGGACCGGGGCCTGTCAGAATTTGTCTCCCTGCAGCTGTGGGAAGCCTTACTGTGTGACTGGGGAACAAATCACCTAGTACAGTGTGCTTCCATCCCCCACCTGCAAAAGAGACACAGCTCCGACCATGGCAGTGAAGACACATCAATGACCGAACAACTCCAACACTACAGTGGTGAAGTCCCAAATGTACCTACAACCATTCTCTCTTGCTTCAGTATTTTAGTGCCTCCACAGAAATGCAAGGCGAAGAATTAGGACTTCCTCTCAGAGAAGGCAAGTCAGCCCAGCATGTACAACAGTATCAAGTCTCAATATGCAGATGTATAGAGACTACAATTTCATCATCATCGGACCTTTATTTTTTTATTATATAAAGCAAATTTTGTCTACCTTTTATTTTCTGCTGTGGAGAGAGCTAGATAGAGAGACAGCCACCTAAAGAAGAACATCCTCCGCAGTGGTTCAGAGCACTAAAAGCTATTACTGAGAATGGTCTCCCATCAGGAGAGTTTTGATCCTGAATCCAGTTATGTGGAGTTACAGACACACACACAAACTGTGTACATGAACAAAACCTACACCTCTCCAGTCTCCACACTTTGTTCTAAAACATATTTTGTCCCATCCTCTCAGAAGGGCCCTTTTGGGGAACCAGAAAGGTGGGGAAAAGAGGTCAGTACTCTGTTTAATGGAGTACCAATAAACTGTCTTCCTTCAAAAGGTGAATCTGAAAAAGGAAATGGTATCTCCATCCTCTCCTGTTTTCAGTACCTGATATAATGCCTGAGGAAATGGAACTTAAAAAAAATACTAAGCAGATGAGAACAGGAATTAACTGACTTTAGAAACACAGCAGAACTACTTAGTGGGCATTACCTTTTTATACACTTAGTAATGGGAAGGGCAGAAACTTCCCCAAGACTCTCCAGTCCATCCACAGCAACACTGGACTCTTTGGGGGAAATTAAACCTCATATTGTGGCTTTCCCCTTCAAATTAAAAAGCCCTCAAATATTCCATGGGAAAAACCTTGAATGATTACAAACAAGGAAGAACACAAGCTTTTTAGTATTCAAGGTAGAAACACTCTTGAGTCTCTAGTTTCTGCTACTGCCACACCTCTTGGTTTGGAAGCAAACTGAGCACCCACTAAGAATCTCTCATCAAAAAGAAACCGATTTTTTTTTCCATTTGTGCAGAGAATCAGGCTGCCCTGTCATTCCCTTAAGGAACAAAGCAGTCATTTTTGTTATGAGCACAGGTGACTTTCAAGGGACCTTCAGGTGCAGAAGACAAGTGGACATGCAGCCCCACAATAAAATCTTTGTCTTTTGAGAGGACTGCATTTCATCTGTAAGGTACAAATGAAACAAAACTGATTTTCTCCAAAACTAGAGGCAGAAAGAAGAGTTAACTTCCTCTTTCTTTTCCCTCATCTTTCCCTCTTAGCCCCCTACTCTCCCATTTGCAAAGAAATAACTCCTCCTTCACTTTCACACAAGAATCCCAAGAGCTGTGTTTCCTTCTGGGCTTTCAGATCAGTTTGTCTTGTATTTTATATGGACATCTATGGTTCTTCTTGAATTTTTCTGCCCTCTAGCTGTGCAATCTCAAATATACCATCTCAGGAGCATACCACACTTTTCATGTGCTACTGATGAGCTAAATCATACTTATAGAGCCTGTAAGATAAAAAGCACTTGAACACATGCCAAGATCTGTGCTTATTCAGGGAAGTTTTCCAGAGACATACTCAAGCTCTGTGGACTTAGGGGGATTTCAGGAGATACTTCAGTGCTTTCCATAATCAGCACTACATGTAACTTTCTACCTTAAAGACCCTCAAGGTGGATATTAAAACCCTTCTCAGTCTATGTGCTTAGAGGTTTGTGCAGCAGCAAACGAAACAGAAGCAGCAAGCTCTGCTCCCATTTCTGCCACGGGTTCATTTCACAAGCTGCTTCTGGGTCTCAGTTTATCTCCCAGTCAAATGCAGAATTTGCACTGCTCTGTCACAGACTATATTTAAGTTTACTAGGCCTAAAAGTAGAAATATAGCTGAATGGTGAATAATAATTCCCCAATCAGAACAATTGCTGAACGCCTTCTCCAGACAACAGCCCTTCAGAATTAGTGTTTAACATCTCAAACATCCTACTTTCACTCAGCAAAAAGGAAGAAGAACTCATCTGGAAGAACTGTGCCTTTTCCCAGCCTGCCAGTGCTCCCAGAGGTCTCCCATGCATCAGCAAGACAGGAGTGTGAGTAGGATGGTACTTTGATTTAGCTCTGGAAACTGTGCATGCCCAGGCTCCCTGAGGAGCAGCTATCCTCCAGAGGGCAGATCAGAGCGATTTACAGACAGTTCCCTGACTCAACTTCAGGAGAAGCTCCCTGTCTCCACCCCTGCTCAGGGACTCAGTGACTCGAATTCTCAGCTCTGCATCTGGGCAAGATGCACAACACCAGGGATCCAATGTTTCCTCTTCTTACGTACAAAATGCAACTTTATTAAATTTCAAGCTATCAGTCTTAAGCTGAAGAATGGGAGACTGGTCAAAAATGCATTACAGGAAACAATTTTGAAAACCCTTGTCTTTATGGGTTGCTAGTCATTTCAGCTGCCCAAATCAGGATACTCTGACCAATCCCAACTGCACATGCTGCTGAGTATTTCCCAGTCAATGATCCCCTTTGTGGCACTCTTAATGCTCATTAGTCACTTTTTCAAAAAGTGTCACAAATCAGAACACGCCCCAAGAACATAAAACTCCTCCAGAAAAGTACACTGTAATTAACCAACAACCTGTTCCTAAATGGGATGACTTCACTGCACAGAGAGCTTGCTGCAACTGCTCCTAAGCAGTGAGGCAAGGGGGTGTTGAGGGACAAGGGATGCAGAAAAGGGTAAGAACTGTAAAAGTATGCTCTTGTACTGGTGAAGTGCTGCAACACCTACCTTTCCTTTTCCAGGTATGGTAGCTTATCTGAGATTATAACAGGTACTTGTGAGGGTAGAATGTAATGATTAAATGCAATATGAGCAAAGGTCACAACAGTAAATAAAAGGACGTTTTGTTTCTATTTTTAATATATTTAAAAACCAGACTCCATAGCACAAACACTGGGGTTAAAGTCATCTCATCTTTCCTCTCTTTTATGGAGGTAAGCAGAAGCATTTTACACCCTCTGCTTTCTTTCCAGTGAGGTTCCCAGGAACCCTTCCCACTCACAGCACCTCCACCTGCACACCTCTGCTCTCAGCGCCGCCGTGCCGTGCCGTGCCGTGCCAGCCCAGGGCTGCTCCCGAGGCACACGGAGAGCGCCCGGCAGGCCTGGTGTGGGCAGAGGTGCTGACTCACTCCACAACCCTGGCCAGCTCCACTGCACTGCAAACACAACTGCTCCAGCAAGCAGATGCTCCGGCTGAGTTTCACTCCCCTGGGTAAGCAAGGGCTTACCAGCAGGATGGCTGTGGTGAGAGGGACCATGAGAGCCATGTTACCAGGGCCCATCCTGCCAGACTATCTGAAACCTCCACTATCCAACATCTTCCCAATTCCATCCCTCGCCTGAATTACTTTAGGAACAGAAAATAAAAGAGGAAGCAACATGGCAGTGACCAAGTTAGTTAATTTTGTCATCAGACAACGCAGCAGTCCATCCAAAGGGTTTTCAAAACTACCCTCTTGGCCTTATTTTCATTTTTTCGTATAAATTTTCATTTTTCTCCTTTCATTATCAGCATGAAATCACCTCTATCCGCTCATTTTCCTTACCATGGCACAATTAACTCCCTCACACAGTAGTCACTGTACTTGTGTTTATGGTGCAGCAAAAGGCAGCTTTTAACCTCACATGTACCTTCAGGCTGCCTTCCAAAGTGATCAGCTCCACATCCCAAGGGGCAGCAAGCACTGGATCCACAGTATGGGTCAGCAGATCCAGAAGCAGGTAAATCAGGCAAAAACCACTAAACTCAAAGGTTTTGGGATGGGGAGGCAAGGAAGGAAGAGTGGGCATGAGGCAGAGAGAAGATGCAGCACCACCTAAATCACCTAAATCCAGTGCAGTTGTTGCCAGCCTTAACAGACTGGGTGTGGTATCAGACAGCCCAGGAAGGACAGGATATTGCAGGAGCCCCTGTGAGCTCTGCTTTGCTGTTTTACCCAAGCATAAGAAATATGGGGTCTACATCTATCAAAACAACTGTACATGCATAACTGGTTTACTTCAGAGTAGGGAAAGTCAGCCAGAACAGCAGCTAACAGAGTGCTTTGAGAACAGACCATTTATTTGGATGTCAACATAAGGTTTTGTGTGTTTTCTAAATGTGTCTGTTTTTCTGTACACAAAAAATAAACCTTGCGCATAAAGGAAAAAAATCCATAGAAACTTACATCTGCAACTGAGACAGTGTGAGTATCAGTGGTCAGGCTGCAACCAGCAGACCTATCAGTCTCACAAGCAGTGATAACAGAACTCTTCAGCAGTTGTTATAAATAACCAAAATAATGAAAGCAATGAGCAGGAGGCACAGTAAGCCTTTACTTATAAGGCGGACTTGCAATAAGCCTTACAAAGAATCTGCCTGGCTCACAGGCTTGCTTGCCAATCATGGGAATGGTTTAAGGCAGGTCAATGTTTAGGAATTCCAGCTGATGCATGCTCAAGGAGATGGTATTCATTTTACTTTTCTCAAAGTACTTGCAGCACAGCACACAGACGAGAGAGCAAACAAGCCCTTCTTTAAGTGCTCCAGGTGAACCCAGACATGAAGCAAGATGGGGTTAAAAAGTTACAGAGATGCCAGAGAATTCTGAGTGCCTGCAAAACACCTTAAGACCCCTGCTAAGAAATCCTAGAGATAATAGTAAAACTAATCTTACCTTTAAAGTTGCCAATGAACAAGCCAGGAAGAATCTGTGAGAAAGAAATATAGTATCAAATATAGATATCTTGTGGCAAGACAATTTGACAAAGTTCAATTTGCATACAGGATGGAACATACTACTTTAGCAGACTATTGTGAAATGCAATCTAAAACATGCTGACAACATTTCGTGCCTCTTTGCAACCTTCTCAAACCAGATAGCTCTAGGCACGCTGAGCTTTGACAGCATTCCTTGGAAGAGGGTGGCTAATCGTGGGGATTCTTTCACTTAATGGAGGCTCTCCAAGGACAGCAAATGTGGTTTACAAATTACAAAGTGGCCTGCAACACAGCCCTCCCGTGCCCCCCGCAGCAGCGTAAGAGTTGCCCTCATGGAACTAATGATGAAACTTCACACAGCTAAGGTGATTTGCCTAAAGTTGCTAAGGAAGCTGGAAAAGGCCCTGCAAAATTACATCCTTCGAAGCTTTTGAAGTGCAAAGCCGTGCAAGTCAGGGCTGCAGCACTGTGCAGCTCTTAGAGGAAATCACTGCAAACAGCGACCTGTGTGTTCACATAGAAAGGAAATTGCTGAAAGTCTGTGAAATGCATGTTTCTCTCCCAGATCTACCCACTCACCCCCGCCCCCAGATGCCTGCACAGGTGTCAGTTACAGGACATTCTTTAATTGGGCAGTTTCAAGGTCTGCCCAAGGAGCAGCATGTGCAGTCTGAGGGCACGTGCATGCACAGACACAGAGGCAGGTGACTCCTAGTGCTGCCCCTCCCACCCTCCATGACCCTCCCAACTTGGGAACAGCAGTAAGGACACCAAAAAAACGACACTGCAGGCACACTGAGCACACATTTGCTGGCCAAGATTTCTGTTCTCTGCCACCTGAAGTCTCTGACCCATACCCAGATCCTTTGAGGAGATCAGAACTGTGGTAGTGAAACCATACGATCCATTTTCCTTCAGTCCATGCTTAGCATACCACCAATACACATATGTCAGCACTGACTTCCTACAGCCTTAGCAACACCCCGGTGTCACCACAACAGCAGCAACAGTCTCTCAGGCACAGCTATTTAAAGGGAAAACTCCACCCATTTAGCTCAATCCGGCAGCCGCGAAGTCCCAAAAGTCTTGAAGGACTTTTCATCAAGGATTATTGCCACAGCCTCCGTCTCACTGCAACCTTCCTGCTGAAAGGTGACCCAGCTCACCATGCACAGGTTAGCAGGGCCAGCAGAAGAGCCTGTAGAAGAGCTTCTGACCTGCCCTAACTTCAGGGCTTTCATCTGCTCAAAGCATCATGTTCACTGTTATTCATCGAGCCTTGAGGCAAACAGAAAGGCTGCAGCACCTCTTGCACTCCTTGCAGCTTTGGTTGTGCAAACATTCCTCCCTTTAGGCTTTGCTGGGCAATCACTCTCTGCCTGCTGTGTCATACCAGCTCTAAACACAGGGCTCAATTCTCCCCCCCAATACAGAAAGACAGCCCTCTGGAGCCCTGGCTGTCCCTTACTGCTTGTAGCCCCCTTGATTGCAAATTAAGGGCTGATTGACAGCACTGGCTCATTGAGAAAACAGTTCTTTGGTCTTGGGCACCTGTACATTTTGCAAAGATAAGCTCAGACAGTGTTCTCCTTTTTTCTTCCCTGTTCATTTGTACAAACTCAACATTCTTACAAAGACAGCAAAAATCCCCAGGGCAGTTTCCAATGCCAGGGTATCGTGTAGGATAAAGAACCTATACAACATCCTGCTGTACCCTTCCACGTACACAGAAATCATGGTTTCAAGGGACAAATCAGTATTTCAAGCACTCTTAATGACACTGCTGGAAATGCAGCTCTAATGCTGCATCCCAGGCTAGGAAAAAGAAGCCTGTAGCAGTTCCAGAGAGGACAGTACTCAAGAGTCATTGCCAAAGAGGCCAAACTCTGCGAACAAAATCATTTTCTAAAGCAAAAGGGACCCAAGTTATGAATGAATTTCACCAAGATCACCCCAATGAGCTCCCTCAACTTAAGCATACAAAATGAAAAAAAAAAATTTAAAGGCTTTCTGGTATTTTAAAATAGCTGTCTGGTATTTCCTATCTGCAGCACAAATCTTCCATCACACCACCACTGCTGTAGAGTATAGCATTTTAGACTCCAGGACATTATTTCTGCATCAAATGCACATTCTCAAGAGAGAATAAAAGCCTAATTTCCAGTCACAGTCATTAAGCTTTGACATTAGAAATTAAAGATACTGAGAAGCACTGGGGGGTTGCAGAAATGAGGTTTCTTGTTGGCAAAGGAGGAAAAATCCAGAAGTCTGTATTTGTGCATCACAAAGCAATGCTGTATGCTAGACAGGTAATTAGGACACCATGAAACCAAGGACAGCTGTTATCCCTGTTGCACTAGTCATTCTAGAAGTAAGAAACATTACTATGGGTGAAAGCTACCTGGAAAGAAGTGAATCTTCATATCACGCTGACTAATACTTCATTACTCAACTATGGCTGGGAACTTTCAGCTGGGTCATCTCACACTGCCTTCAGTAACTGCAACCCCAGGCTGTGCAAAATGAAGGCTGATGGCTGCTAGGGGGGTGTGAGAGAGAAGGGGTGGGAGTCAGAAGAGTAGAAAAATAAGGTGGTTGTTTTTGTGAATGTCTCAACCACTGCTATATGAATAAAAACTGTAGCCTCTTTATATGATCCAAAACATTGAGAAAATGACCACAGACCAAGCAACCGATGTAGAAGAATGCACAACCAAGGGACAAGGGCCCCAACGTCTGTCTTAGTTTGTACCTCACATGAGAGCAGCTCATGTTCTCCACCTTGCACAAAGACTGAGCCCTGGAGCTGACAGCAGTTGCAAATGCTTCTGTCAGTCCTCTCTGACAATACACCTCTCTGGAAAATAGCTTAAAGGGCTGCTTTGCTGTTGTTTCCTGCATGAACAAATGCTTATAATAAAGCATGTAACTCCTCGCCCAACACTGCTTCTGACTGTGTTAGTACTGATGGGCGCTCTAGAGAAGTCCATGGGCTGGTCGGGCACTGTAAAAGGAGAAGACAAGCCTACATTCATCCTGTACTAAAGGAGAGTGGCACACATCAGGGAGGCAAATTTGCTGCTGACATGAACTGGCACAGCTTCTCTGACTTCCATAAAATTGGCTACCTCAGCTGTAACTAGCCACACTGGTTTAAATTTCTTATGAATCCACTCCTACAACAAACAGGGCTTATCTGCCCTTTTTGTAGAGATAACACTCGAATCTTCTGAAGAGTTTACATGAATAACTGTCAGTTAACTTTAACAGCACTAAACAACAACTAAACCCCAGGAAGAGCTCTTCACCAAACTCCTGTTCACAGATAGTCAAATCTTGTCGCCATCTCAGCCGCTAGACTTTAGCTCCTGGAAAACATCTTTCTACATTTCAACCACAGACTTCAACTTGAACTTTGAATACAAGTCAAAGTTAGACATTAACTATGAACACAAATCAGAGCACTGAGACAAGTTCCTAAGTCAGACCCCATTACTCATTCTGCAAAATATACATGAAAAAAAAAGTGAAGTACTGAAAATTAATACTAGGCAGGTCAATGCACATTCACAAGCCAATTCTCCTTCTCTGAACAGAGTAAGAAAGGTATGTATGAACAAATGCTTTCAGTTTAATTTAGGAATTGTCAGAAGGCTTAGATGGGCTTTAGGAAAAAAACTAGGCCAGGCTAATTTTACAGAGAAAATTAGCAACAAAAGACAAACCCCACCTAAAAAGAATGCCAGGCCTCCAGCCCTTATCACTCTAATGGCCACACAGTGTCACGTGCAATTACTCTTTGCTATGAAATACGTCAGCATCATGGGACAGAAAAATAAGGAGGGGACCATGCCAATGCAAAAGGATCAGCATCCAGAGGCTGCAGCAGTCCCGAGCTCTTTCTTACCACGCCCATTACAGGCCATCATTAATCCTCCTCCCTCGGCATCAGTACAAAGAGACTTCTTAAACGAAATAATCCACCACCAAATAAGCTGATTATTTTTTCCTATCATCCGTATACAGCTCTACCACAGGAAACATACTTCAGCTGGAAAGTAAGGCAATTTGTATTGACTGACGACACTGAGTCAAGCAAATGCCCCCTACATTGCACTGATGGCTTCACGAAATTGCACTCCCTGGCCCCTCCAGCTTTGCTGACTCACAAGATCAGAAGGACGAGATGATCCAGGATCACATTCAGAAGGCAAGTTCCAGACCAACATGTGGGACCCCTACAAATACAAACCCTGATGGCCAGTACCCAACATGATTGTAGCCTCCTCAAAGGAGCCAGCCCTTCCCAAGCTGCTGAACATATCAACTTCTTGGATACAGCCATAAGAAAGGGGAGAAAAATCCAAGAAGTGCTATGCTTGGTCCTGAAAGCACGGGGTGGTACATGTCAACAGGTACAGGGTGACACTTAACAGAACTGAAGTGACCAAACTGGCCGGTCACAGACTGCCAAGTCCTACCCACAGAGTATCACAGTAAAATGTAATGCAGCTTCAAAGGGCTGAGAGCTGTCTTTTTGGTTTTATTTTTTTTTCCCAGACTGCATCTTAAGCATCCCATATTGCATCCTCTAAACATTCTGATAATTTCAAGCATTCCAAGAAAAATACTACAAACATACCAGAATCCTAAAAGGAGTTTTTCTAGCTGTATTTCTTCCTAATTGCCCATTTCTAGAAGGCTAATATCAACGAGTGGCAAATATCACAGCATTATTCCCAGATTTTGAAAGCAAAAACTGAGAAAAGGACCAAGGGAGGGAGGTTCTACCTCCTACGCACTAACTTAATTCCTCAGCAGCCAGGATCTTTTCCCTGTCGAAGGTTTCTATTTCAATGTCTCTACCCATAGGATAAGGCTTCCCCTTCCAGGTGGCACAGTAAGCACCCTGGATGTTCTTCAACCTGACTTCCAGTGGCAAGGCTGTCAGACTGGGACAACATGTGAGGAGCTATTTCTAGCTGTTCTCTGCGATGTCAGAGGCCACGCACACAGCAAAGCTACTCCCTAAGCACTCAAAGCAGGATGTAAGACAGAGATGACTCAACTTCTGTTCCTCATAGTAAGCTATATATAAAAGGCTAGTTACCACCACACTTTCAAACCTGGGTTTTAAACAGAGGTGGAGACACTGAGAAAAATCACAGTGGTCCCTAGATAACCACTATGACACGCCAGGGGAATCGGTGCTTACAATAAACCCCCTACTGCCAAAAGGCCAACACCCTTTGCAAAACAGATCCATCTTCCTTCCTCTTCCTCACTGCGATCCCCACTGGTGCCGAGCGCTTTCCTGTCCCACCGGGCGGGCCCAGCCTTCAGCCACAGCCCGTGTCCAGCGGCTGCTGCGCGCCTTGGGAGCGGGGTGAGCTTTGGCCAAGGGACACGACTGGGTGCTGACAGCCCCAGCCCCGGGTCAGGGGATGCCGGCTGTGCCCCAGGGCCGGGGGACACAGAGAGGGCACTGAACCCCAGCGCCGGGGACACGGCGCTCCTCGCCGACCGCGGAGAGCACGCCTCGCTGGGGAAGGGGAAGCCCAGGCACATCACCGAAACCGGCCCCCCCCACCCCTCTCTCTCTCTCTCTC
>VWZU01003571.1:468354-494323 GCA_013397095.1 Sterrhoptilus dennistouni
AGCTGGGGTCGCAGGCAGACAAAGGACATTCGTGTCCTTAACTCAGACAGACGGACACACAGGAGAGAGCAAACGGTTTGAAGGAAACATCGCAAGATCATAGTGTCTGAGATGGGAAGACACCTCCTGGTCCAACCATCTTCCCCAAGCAGGGAAGGATGCCTTTGCTGAGCCGTGGCAGGCGTGGCTTCAGAGCCATGCTCACTGCTTCCACCCACACGGTTTGCTCCCTATTCACAGTTAAGCGTGACGTGATAGAACCGCATCCCTCTGCCCACGGGGATGTGGGTTTTTGAGATATGGTGATGGGGATCTGGTGGTTAGTGAGGGAATTTTTCCTCACTGCTTAATTCGATAGGGGATACACGCGTTTCAAATATACAGGATAATAGATGGCATAAGATTTCTCCCAATAACCAGTGCAGTAACACTGCCTAAAAAACCTGGAATCCTTAGTGGCTCGAGTGTAAGACAAAGGAGGATGCTGCTGTGTGGCCACCATCAGATTCCCTGTGCACTTACACCTGTGCCAGTGGTAGATGTAAAATGTGTGTAAAAAGTGAAGACGTCATTTTTTTGGGCACACCTTGGTAGGACTAGGCAGGTCAGGGGCATCTGCTGTCCAGCACGGTCCAGTGAAAGGGTGAAAAATGGAGAATATAGTAAAGCCAATGGGCAGCAAGGCCAGGTATGAAATAATGGATTGATGAACTCTGTAAAGGATAGATTAGTGGCAAGGGGACTCTTTCCTAGTGTCAGTGTTTGCCAGTACAAGCAAACTCCAAGGGAACAATTTCACAACCTTCAGTTGTAATCAAACATTGGCGTCCTCACACTACCCTTGACAGCACCTCTGTTCCCCTTTCCTGGGGCAACCCTTGACACCTGTCTGACCCAAGACCAAACTAATTCAGAGTATAAACCCTGTAGAAAGCTGGAGAGTCACAAACCCACTCCCCACGGGGTCAGACCAGTGCATACAGAGACAGAGATCAGGACCAGTCTTATCAAGAGATGATGCTGTTCCCACAGAAGCCAATGGCACGCCTGAAATCCAACAGAAGATAAGTTTTGGTACATAAAAAGATGGAAAGCCATTCCTGAACCTCTCCCTCCCTGAGGCTCAACAGAGTTTGGGGGCTGTATCATGTCATCATCAGCCTCAAAAACATCAGAACACTCTCTCTGTAAGGCCAGGAAGAATAGGCGTCAGATTTAATGTACTGCTCTTTTCCCTTCTCCCTCCCTACTGCTGAAAAGCACAGCAGTGAGCTTTATCTCAGATATTGGCTTTAATATTTCATTGGCAAAGCTCTCCAGAATGTAATTTACTTTATTCTCATGCCACGCAAAATATGAATGAGGTCCAAACAGTATGAATCACAGCTCGCCATAATAACTGCTAAACACATTGTATCCCCAAAGTGAAAGTTGTCAGAAACTCTGGCAAGAAGGAGAAAAAGTAAATAATATCCATAAAAACTGCAGGCATTTGTGTTGTGCTAAGAGGTCCAAGATAAATGGAAGGCCTTGTGGTCAATTTGCTGGAAGCTTGCATTCGCCCATTTAATTCCCCATAATTCAGTTCCTTTATCTGAAAAACATAAATAACAATTTTTTTGACCTTTTTTTCAAAGAGCCCTGGAAAAGTATTGTGCATGAGAAGTTCATGTGTGAAATTATTATATAGGCAATACAGATGTAATACAAGTATATCTAACTTAGTATCTGAAAGTATATCTAACTTACTATCTGACATTTTTCTGAATAGGAAGTGTTAAACATCCTCATTCTTCTGAATAGGAAGGGTGAGCCTCTGTTTTAATTTCAAATTTTGTGACTCTTTTCAGGATGCCTACTTCAGCCTGCAGTGTTTTCCCATATTAAACTTTTATTGCATGCATGCAATGTTTTACAGTGAAAGAGCAGAAATTAGAGTGGAAGAATATAACATACCAAAATTAAAAAGCAGTGAGAGGAAATCCACTTCTCTCTTAAACATTTACCCTTGTGTACAGTGTATTATTTGCCTCTCCACAGATCTACAGGGGGAATCCTGATACTGTTGCCAGACCTGCCTCTCTTACCCACTTAGTCCAGAAAGTGACTGTTTTAGTCCTTCAGCTAATTGTTTAATAAAGTACCACAGAATGCATTTATGGGGGGAGGTCTTCAGTGAACCTAAATCCTCATACAGTGTTTATTCATTGTCTATTCTCAAGATTCATTGTTACTTCTCTTATTCCTTGTGGTTAGTATCTGCACAGTTTTTAATATTTTGAAAGTTCATTTTAGAAAGGAAGCTATCCTGAGATGACTGGACTGAATAACTCAGAAAAAAAGCAAAAACCTCTTGCTGAATCTCACAGTCTTCAGTCAGTATCCCTGAAAAGATAACACTTTAGCATTGCCTATAATCCCACAAATCCAGGGATTTTCCTACTACTTTGTGATATGAGGATCATAAATTGAGTAATCCCCACTTCTTGACTTCACACACAAATGTATCTGCCAATGCCAAGTCTTCAACAGCAGTGACCGTATTCTAGTAATTGCCTGAAAACTAACAACCAACCAAACTGATAACAAAACTGAACCTTCTTAAAAATTCGACAAAACTTCTGCTTTGGCAGTACATTGAGCTTACTGTTAAAAATAAGTAAGTAAATACTCTCTACTTCTTATCTTCTGATCTTACTTTCTCTAAACCCTAAGGTCACATGCAGCCATAGGCAGAAGGCATGTCAGCTATCCGTGATCTGTCAGGAACTGATAAGGCCTGGGCTGGGTTCCTGGGAAGCAGCCTCACAACTTAGTTCTCAGAGGTGGCAAGAAGGGAGATAAAAAGGATGGTTAGTCAGAAATAGCCAATTTTCCAGAAATAGCCAGGATGGTTTTCCTTTGAAACAGAGCAATTTGACAGAAATGAACTGTTTCAGCAGAAATAAACAACAAAACTTTAATACTCATAAATAGCACTGGGTTTGTTTTCTAACTGCTGAGAGGGAGATCAATGGTAGGGAAAGACGTTGGAGGACTCATGCCCTTTCTTTTAATATTTCCACTTCATAATAAACATTGCCAAAGCATTTCAAAACCTGTTTTCTCTGGATAGAAGAGGTACCACCTTGATTTACTGCCATGTAGCCTCAGACCAAAGTTCATTAATCGTTTGATAAATTCACTGTCTTAAGGCAAATTTGGCTTTTACTGTATCTCTGTGAATCTGCAATAGCCTTCAGCAAAATCAATGGTTTTGCAGCAAGGTTTAAGTCCTGAAAATGAGGGGAATTACCACTGTGGTTTACTTCTGCGAAAATCAGCTTTCAGGAAGCTGTTCTCAACAGGCAGAGTAGCTGGAAGAGTATAACTCTGCCTTGGACTCCTCTTGCTTCCCCTTTCCATTAATGGATAATATCAGCAGCTTGTAGAGTTTGGCAGGATGTGAGGGCTGAGCCAGCAGATGAGACTGAAGTGGCACAAAGAAGGGCTTTGAAGAAGGCAGGGCTTTAAAAAAAAAAAAAAAAAAAGAAAAAAAAGGAACCAACAATTCAGACAGCAGGAACAATGCCAGAGAATGACTGAGAAAAGCATGTAGGATAATTTAGATGTAGGTTAGCTGCCATGGCAACCATGTACCAAATTACTTCACTTCTGTATCTCTAAGCCTGCCAGCAGCTAATTTTGTTTGTATGTACTTCAGGCTTTAAAACAAATTAAACCACCTTAAAACTCATGAGAGATTGCAAATGACATGCATATACTGGGACTGCTGTGGGATGCTTGGTTTAAATGTTTAGAAAACAGAGAGAGAAAAAATAATAGCCCTGGAAAATTTTGATTTCAGTAAGTGGCTAAAAAATACATCATTTATTTAACATTCATAGCAGGCAGTTTTAACCCTGCATTTGTACTGCTTTGCCTTGCACATATTTATCAGGTCAACCTTACACTTTTACTTCAAATGTGTTTATAAGAGAGAAAGTGGTCTTAGCAGCAGCTCTGTTTATTTCTCACTGCAGGAAACTGCTATGTTATAAAAAGACATTTTCTTTTACTCCAGGATTCTTTGGAAATACAGTAAAATCCTAGATCCCTAAGGAATAGAAACAAGGCTATCAAAGAGCATGCTGCAAGGCACATGCATATTATTTGTTACTAAGAATAGTCCATTGCTGAGTGTGAGTGAAAATATCCAAATGCATTCCCTTGATAAGTTAAGGGAATGTATTCCTCTCTCCGGGCACACATCAAAGTGTCCTCAAATGGAAAAATAATGTTATAATAGCCTAACCTCTACTTCCAGGCCACATACATGTAATCCTAGAGAAACACAACAGAGCCTTCACAACATCTCTGTGGAGGAGGCCCACAGATCATTATAGCCAATGGACTCCTCTTGTAAGGTCCATGAAAACTCTTCAGAGTAGAAAGAGGTCAGTTTCTGATCTTCCCACTGAAACTTGGTGAACATCATTGAGATGTTCAGTCATTAGTTGAGAGGCGTTAGGGCTTGACACACCCCCCCACCCCCCCCCTCAAAATCAGCTGAAATCTTTGAATCAAGTGCACAAAAAGTTGAGGTCAGTGTCAGGAGATGATTCTCATCCCTCCACCATCACATAATACTCACTGTAGAGTGTGGTATTCAGTAACCAGGGCCTGCCTCCAGGCAAAATGCTGGACAGAGATCTTTATTTTGATGGCATTTTCCCAATGACTTCTCCTAATGGGATTTGTCTGAAGATCTCCTGTGTTTAAAAAATTGAAAACAGTTCTCAATTTTATATTACATTTTCTTGCCCAAAATTTAAGATAATAGCCCTTCAATACCACATATGAAAAACTAATACAAATAGTTATGTGATCACATTCTCCAAGAACATTCAGTTACCCAGCGAGGCCCTTGCACTGTTGCTTTTGTGGCTCACTCTTGATACAAGAGTGTTATCATGCAGCATTAAGTATTTGATTTTTCTTGCAGAGTTTTCACTGGGTTTGATTATTTTAGCCTGTTGCAGTTATCTGTGCCAGCAGAGTTGCTCCAAAGTTGCTTCCAAGCTACATGGTTACCCAAAAATTCTGTCTCCAATGCATCTGTGATTCAGCATATCCGGGACACTTCATTGTGCTGTCTGGGAATGATGTGTAGCACAGCTAGGAAAAAGACATGAGTGGGAAGCAGAGCACAGAGCATGCTTGCAGCCAAGAAACCTGCTTCTTGGAGTGTGTAGGTGTAAACCCTTAAGATGTTCTGAGGTTAAGCAGCAAACTCAGTGCCCCTTGCCTTCCTGCCTTCTGCAAGTTATAGTTAAAAATGTGTTTTCTCTCTAAATATGTGGCCATCGGAGACACCCTGGATCAGTATGATGGCAACTACTCTCAGCAATGGTTAAGTACCTTTGTGGATGTGAATCATGTCAAGCTCAAGAAGCAGTAACAATGCCAGGACTTCAAATTCTGCTGTTTGAAAATCCCTGTTCTTCTAACATCATCCCCTGCTGAGCACTGTGTCTCCTGAGGAAAGTATCCACTGCTGACAAAACTATCCCACTGATGTGACCCCATTAAGTACGGATGGACACCTGATGTGATATGTAAACCTGTGCTCCACTGCACATGGTGTAAATTCAGAGTCATTAAACCAAAGATATTTTCAGATATTATAATATCCAATATGTCTTGTCTGGCACTACAGGCACAGTCATCAGTAAAGCTGTGTCACAGAAGCATTACTAGTCTGGGGTGGCTACTGTTTGCTTTCAGGTTGGCAGTTCATTGATCTTGTTTTCAACCAGTGCCTCCTTCCAAAGGAAAAACTGCTGGAACTGCTGATACTCTGCTTACACTGTGCTCTGTAAGTCTGTGTCTGTCTCTTTTTGCACCTGCTGGAGACCTTGCAGTTGCAGGAGACATTGCTACATCTGTGTCTGAACTCTTCAGGTGTTGCTGTGATGTTTTATTGTGGTATTTTGGACTGTCAGTCAACCCCTTTGCTAAAGCATCAGAACACCCAGTATGCTTCTAAGCTGGCAAGGGTTAATCCTGGGTGTCCTTGTGGTCTCCTGTGAGGCTTTTTTTGTTTGTTCTGATGCTTTGATCCTTTGTCTGGAACTTGAGACTTTGGTTCTCACATTGTATACCTCTATGGTTTCACTTTCCTTTGTGACTCCAGGTTAGATCTACCTTCTCAAACTGTTAAATCGACATAAGCATGTAAGAGCAGCTGTTCTCGGCCATAGAAAAGATCTAGACAGCTCCATCTTCTCTCAGCAGTGGCAAGTAGTGGATACCTATGAGAAACAGGGTGAGTACAGAAAGTTCCTTCCTCTTTTATATCTTCGAGTTTCTGGCAACCAGCAGGCAAGTTTGTGAGCCAAGGGCACACCCACTCCCTGGACTGAATGTTAAGCTGGTGTTTTTGTGGTAACATTTACAGTGACTGCAAGATCTCCTTCTCAAGCGACAACTGCTCATTCAGAAGCAGTTATTAGAGCTGCATTTATTAGGGCTGTATTTTTCACATATGAACTCTTTTGTATTTATCAGCATTGTATTTTTCTGCTATTTTACTACTCAGTCAGTTGATAATGTGAGGTCCCTGTGTTACTTTCTCAGGCAGATTTTGGTTTTGACTGTTGGAAACAGCTTTGTATCGTTAGCCACTTTGGCTATCCACCATCTTTTCCCAGCCTGTTTGTCGATGTGCTGGTCAATGCAGGACCTGCCCTGATCTCCTGTGCTTGCCTTTTTGAAAATTCCTTTAATTGTAAAAAATTATCAGTAGCTCTCACCTTTGTTTTTCATCCTCTAACCCATTACTAAGTCACAAAAGGATCTTCCTTCAAACTACGCCTTTTTTATGAGCCTTCTGAGGTTTGGGGAATCTTGTGAAAAAAATTTTGAAAAATGCCATTATACAAATGCTGGCAGAAATTGGAATAGGGAGAATGATGGGCAAGATGTATTTGTCTTTGACATTAGAAAGGTTTTAGTCTTCTTACGTTTAAACTTCTCGTTAACCTGACAAAATGGTGTAGTCCTCCAGAGCACTACTTGTGAAAACCAGAGCACTACTTGTGAAAAGGCAGCATATTTCCACTGAAATCCATCTGGCAATGCTGATAATGTGGACTGAATGTTCAGCTTATTAGTAGAATTGCTAAGGTTTTTTTCATTTACTAATTTCTTTGAACCCGGTTTTGTAAGCGAGAATACTTTTGTCTCTTCATAGTGAACAATTGTACTTTGTTCAGAAAGAGTCAAACCCACTGGGAGGGAATACAATACTCAAACTCCAGTTAGACTTGGGTGGGGTTAATGCAAGTTTATGCTGAAGTCCATGAAGGCAGTGTCAGGGTTTGCATTTTTACCTAACAGGAGCAGCTTATGCTGCCAATGAAGTCAGAGTAGCTTAGTCACTGATTTCAGTAGGAAAAGGAACACCATTTGTCATACAAGATTCACTTGACCCATCTTTTTTGTAAATAATGAAAGAAGACCTTCAGGAAATTTCACAGTGTCTTTTTTCATTTTATTATTATTCCACCTGCTTTGATGGTTACTTTATTTGTCATCTGTCAGAAAATGAAACTCAGTTTATACTCTTAATATCTGAATAGAGCTATAATGCATGAACATGGGCTTGTATTTAGGAGTGGTGCCAACACTGAGTAATTTTAATATATTATATGGTTGATAATATCTGAAAAAATATTCTACAATAGTCACTATAGAAATGAAGGTAAGTTTCCTGTGTGGCTTCCAATATTATACTAAAATACAAAAGAAACCTGACTGGGTTTCAGTTATGAAATAATAGATACTGAGCCATTTTCAGGTTTGCTCCATATTGCCAAAATGTTTAAACAGGTGTGTTTCACAAAGTTTGCGAAACAAAAGTTCACCTCAAAGTAAATCAACATTAGGAAGCAAAACCAATGCTGAGTGATAGTGCTTAAAAACTGAGAAACAAGAGTGGTTTTAAACAGCAACTGAAAAGATGCTTTGATGTTTTTTCAAGCACTCTCCTATAGTCTAAAAACATGTTCGAATTTTCTGTGATTCTGTATGAGACACTGCATCTTTTATTGGTGTAGTTCTGTAGCTTGGATTATGAGCATCAAACATTAACTTTTGTACTGTAATATGAGCATGTCAGCAGTCAGCAGTTTTTGAAGAATAAGAAAACATGCTTATGAACCTAACTGCTAAACCCCTTTTTTTTATTTAATTTTATTTTTTATCTAGAGCATTACCTTATGTGTACATAGGTGGAAAAAGGGCAATAAACCTAAAAGCCTTGTTAACTTCACTTGACCAGCAATTATACTTATGGTTTGTAGGAACAGGCAAACACCTTTGCAGTGAATGCAAGGGTAGGCCAAATTTTGTTTGCTGAATTCAAGTGACATCTGTAATCAATACATTAATTAACTTGATGACAGCTGAGGAAGTACCTTTCTCTTGCACTGTGAGCTGAACACTTCCCATTGCTGCAGCACGACAGGTGGCCTCCCTCTGAAACACAAGGCTCAGCAGTAGCACAGGCAGGAGTATTTGGGTCAAAGACTCCCAGCAGAGGCAGAGGTGGATAACGTGACCTGAGGAGAAATTAAGAAAATCTTAAGAATTCTGTCTGAATTTGCTTAAGGAACTAAAACCTTTAATTCATTTTAATTCACTGAAGGCAAATCTCCTCATGCCTTTAGGTCTACAGAAACCTTGTGACATCAGGGCTTGCATTGTGCAGCTCTCTGACATGACTTGGGAAGATAAGACATGGACAATGGGAAGTTATTAACATGAATAATTTTCCATACAAATTGGAAGCACTGCAGAACAATCAGATGGCTCTGGCTTAATGGCATCAGGTTTTCTGCAGAGTTGAGTATAAAATATCACAGTAGGAAAGAAATAATAGAGTCAAAAGCTGTTAGAACAAAACTGCTTTGAAAAATTAGCTCAGGCAGGTGGACTACAAGATCCCTTTTCCTGGAAGTCTCTTTCACCAGAGATTCAGTGCCCAGAAAACATGCCTGGAAAGCCAGAGCTAAAGAAAAACCATGGATTTTCCAAACCTGAAGAAGTTTACAAATACAATGCATGAATCTAAACATCTTCACCAGATTCACCTTCATTCCGCACCTTGGGGCCAGCAGGATTATGACAGATGCATTTGTATCTGTATTAATCAAATGTGTTGCATCCTTCAATATAGGAAGCAGAGAAGCAACATAGAAAGATGAGCAAGTTAACTTTTCTCCACGTCTCTTTGTGCATTGTCGCATTCAGGAGAAAGGCTGTAGGAAGGAGGTGAGTTAGTGGAAGATGTAATGATATCTACATGTTCCTTGGGGTAGATTTTTGCTGATCTGATTTTCCCCAGACTGTATCTCTGTTACATGTGATACAGTTTGCAGCTGAGCAGCAGAGCTGGTGGCAATATCTTATACTGGTTGAAACACCAGTCCCAAGAAGCTCAACGGAAAAACTGTTGTCACAAATGATAACAGCTGTTCCACTCCCTGGCTGTTCTGTCTTCTCCTTGCTGAAGCCTCCTCCACTTACACACACCTGACACCCGTGGGAGTGATCCGACAGAAGTGTTTCCATTTGACATTTTGGTGGACAGTCTATGGAGCAGAAGGATGCTCTCTGAAACAAGCAGACCTCTTGATTTATTCACTCCAACAGTGGGGATAATTTTAGAGCATAAATGACAGGAAATAATTTTTTGAGCAGTTCATCAGGAAACAAGACAGGGCAAAGTACCAACTATTGAGAAACAGGAGCTACGACATGCTGCCCATGTGCATATTTAGTGCCTCTCTGCCTGTAAAAGGAATTCAAAATAGAACATTTATAAAAAGGGTTGATTTTGCTGAGTCAGATCAAACTACTGTATGATTCTGTGTTCAAAAACTCCCAATGTAGTTAATGTGCTATTGGAAGCCAAAAGGTGACAATCAGCCAGTTCCAGTCCATCAAGTGCAACACTGACTGAAAGCAGCAGAGCTGTGTCACTTGCCCCTAAGTCTGAAAGGTTTCCAACAAATTGCTGACATAGAAGAGGTCACTCAACCACTTCTAGTAGTAGGGAAGGAGGCAGGGAGAGACAGAAGGAATCATACCCTTAGAACAAGATTGCTGTATGTCTGTGTTTGGGAAGTCTACACTGCTGCTGCTTCTGTGAGCTTTTCTGTGGTTACAGGGAGAATTTCAGTCTCTGTGCTCCTTCTGGTGCACTTGGCAGTCTGGCACCTTCAATGCATACTTGATTCTCTACTGAAAGTCTTGATGCTAATTCTTAAACTTAAGAAGCTCTTTTCCTCTGCCCACGTGCAATGAGAAAGGAAGTATAAATTTGTTTGCATGTCAATTTCAATTGAGTGATGAATCATCACTCAATACAATAGCTTTTGTATTTTGTACACAGGTTTTCTGCCTATGTGGAAGAAAGATTACCCTGTTTCGGCAGTCTGATAGCATAAATCCAGCCAGATCTCTAAAGTTTGTGATGGCTTCTTTCCTTCTTGAAACTTTTCTCCAGAATATCATATTATATCCCTTAATATTTTCTAGGCATTTTCACTACTTCCAGAGTGACTGAAGTATAATGTGATACAGAGGGAGTGGTCCTGTATACATTGAGTCAAGGCGTGAAAGTCCTTGCTACAAAAGCCTGAACCTTTTCATGCAGAACTGAATCAAGTATCATCTCCTTTAGTTGGTCACCTAGCTGCACAGAGGTAAAATCAGGGGGAAATCCCTTCTTCAGCACAAGTGATGATGACAGCTGTTCCTACAGAAGGTGGAACTCTTCCATGGTGACTTCAGGACAGTGTCAGATTTAAACTGGCCTTTGGCTCTTCCTGGCTTTAGACACAGATCTCTTTTTAGTGAGCCTTCAATGACCCTCTTGCGATGTTAGTTTGGTGACTAACAAGTGAGAAGGTTGCAATTTCAGCAAAAATGCAGGAGAAATTTTGACAGTTGCATGGGCAGCAGCAAAGTCAGAAGCACTACATTTCTTGGAAATGAAATATAGGCTTTGAAGCTACTTCAAGATTAAGAAACAGAAGAAAACTATCCAGTTCCTGAGATCAGGCACTAGCCCTAGCTGCATCCAAACATCAGCTTGACTGGACTCTCACCTCACAGCTATGCTCACTGCAACTTTGGCAGTGAAGCCTACATGCACAAACCTTTAAGGAACTAATATATACTCCAGCAGGTAATCTAAACATAGACAAGGTGCATGTCTCTCCCTAGGACCTGAAATTTTACTCAGCAGCTGAATAAACATCCAGGATACTGTTTAGCTATAAGCCTGATGCATGTTTTGCGTGCTTGTTGTGTGCCTGTGACATTGAAGCTATTGTTTCATTATTTTGTTGCCCCCTGAGACACCCATTTGATAATAAAGTAGTTTTGCCTTGCCTTGCGTGTCACACTGCCTGTGGCATGGAGGTGAGAAAGCTGAGCTGATCTAGCACCTGTAAAAGTACACAGCATTACTAGTTGTGCAATGTAAGTCTCAGTCTCAAATATTATTACTTATGCATTTTTTCCATCACAGTTAATATTCTGAGTAGTTTCAATTGTCATCTATGGGTAGAATTTTCAAAACCGCAAGTGTCAGCCTAGCTCTGCTTTCAACAAAAATGACAGTATTTTTATTGACCTTGAGTTTGGGTGATGGTTGTGTACTATAAAGCATTTCATCTTGTATTGGGCCAAAAAGAACCTCCAAAAGCAGACCTCCTCTTGAAAACATTTGGCCAATTAAATCTTTCTTTTTAATTCTGTCTCTGCTTCCCCAGAATTTTTTAAACGTTGGGAAAGGTATCTGACCATGAACATATCAGAAAAATGGGGACAAAAATCTGGTTTAGAAATGTGGACACGTCAACCATTGAAAGGGATAACATCTGCAGAATTAACTGTCTGTCTACAAATTAAAATAAAATTTAAGTTTTCTTATCCCTAGTGCTCATAGGAGCCTTTTAGAAAAGTCTCAATTCTTTCTGTGCCATCCTTCAAGAGCTTATACAAAATTGGTTTTGACCTTTGCCATTTCTGAAACCCCATTGACTGACAACTTCTGGCCCTTTGTCCTACTGCTGAAATCAATCACCCCTTTAAAATTAATGATTGTACCATTCTCCAACATCCTACATGGTCTTCTGTAGTTTCATGCCTGGTCATAGGGAGCGTGGTTAAGCACTCGAACAGGCACCCAGAGAGATTGTGTGCAACCAAAACCCAACTGGGCAAGGCCTGAGCAACCTGATCTGTTTGTGACATACTCCCTGTTTTGAGGAGGAGCTTGGACTATGTGACCTCCAGAGATCCCTTCCAACTTCAATTAAGTCTTGGACTCAATGATTCTGTTTCTTTTTCCCATGTACCACCCAGTGCTATGGGAGATCTCGCATAAAAATGAAGCTATTGTAGCTCTCCCTTGCTAGCCTTGGCCTTTCACAATTGTTTTTTCCTGGACCTTCCCTCTGCCTTCCTAATAAATACTCTGTTTCAGTATTTTCTCATGGTGTCTAGCCATCAGCTTAAAGACAACACACACAGAACTTCAAGCCTTTCTTATAAAACCCTCAAGTTCACTCTTAGGTACATAATTTTCTTGTCCAGCTTTTTAAGACTACATATTCAAGCTGTATCTAAATATTGCCATTTCTTTGTACATCGAATCTCTTACACTCATCCCTCCCTCTCAGTAATGAAGGACCTAAGATAGGGTTCCAGATATGTGAGTTTTATATTAGTATTACATCTACTTCTATACATCATTTTGTGGGGGTTATTTGGTTGGGTTTTTCTGCACTTTTTGGTGACTCACTTGAGATATTCTACAGTTTCACAGATTTTTTTATTATTTTTTTGCTTTCCATTTGTTTTTTCTTTTGTTAAAAGACTTAGTCGTCTCAGACAATTTTTTAAAAACATAATTTCTATAAACTAAAATTAAGATTAATACCATGGTCTTAGCTCTCCTTCTAGTTCTCATGTCACATCTTTACTATTGGATGACAGGAAGGGTGGTTGCCAAGATAGTGGATTTAAGATTCATAGCACTTGGTGTTGTTTCCTGCATTTCAGTAGGTCCACAGTGCAGAGCTTCATATGAAATAGCAGTGCTTCAGTTGGAGTATATTAAGACTTTGAGACATCTGATTTATGTTTTGGAAGTAGTTCTTTATTTAGACCTGCCTTTGGTATATATTTACCTATTGAAGTCTAAGGGGTAAACATTAACAAAAACTAAAAACTGCACCTCAGAAAAACAGGCATAACACTGTTTCCACCCTCTTAACCTTCTTCTGGATATGACAATTTAACATCTTTCCAGCAAGGAATATATTTTATTATATGTTTCCAAGACATTACTGGATATCCACTCTTTTGAATGAGTGGAGAGATTTAAACAGACATTTAAAAACAAAACAAAACCACCAAAACCCCAAAAAAAAAAAAAAAAAAAAAAAAAAAAAANACCACAAAAAAAACAAAACACCAAACAACAAAACATCACAAGTTGTACTGCCTCAGCTTTAAAAAAAATGCATATTTTCTAATACTGCAACCTTAGAAGAGATCCTACAGTCTAAGAAAATATATGAGAGTTCTGAAGAGATAGAGAAATGAACTTCTGTCATTTCACCCTGGTCCTGTAAGTTAGGCTAGGAAATGCAGCTGAAACTAAAATCTTCCATACAGTTTCTGTTTTCTGAGAGTATTTTTGAATATCAGGTGACATATGTGGGTGGGGGAACTTCAAGATTAGCCTTAATCAAATCTCAGCTTTTGCTGGAACTTCCCAGAGCCTTTCTCATCCTTTGCTCCTGACTGAAACATTTTGCTAGTTTTGGGTACATTCCAATTAGAACTAAAATATTTGACTTTGGTTTGTTGTCTTGTCATGTTCCAAGTACACCCAAGTTTCATTTCACCATTCAGATCTATCCCTTTAGTCTTGAAGCTAGCTCTAAAATGTTACCTCTGTATCTGAGATATAGACCACATTCATACAAATCTGGTAGTTTCCAGAAGACTCTTAGTCTGAATAAGGAAGGAAAAAATTGATCTTCTACCACAGACAGTGAAGACAGAATTAACAGGACTGAAGAAAACTGAATCTATAGTGAAAGCAGCTTCTTGATAACATTTTAGAAAAAAGAAGATGAAAGGTAGCTTTCCTATGTTTCTGTGTACAAATATCACTTATTCAGTAGTGGTCAGCAGAAGAACCTTCTAATATAAGAGAGTAGATTCATAAAGCAAGAGTTGGAGAGTGAATGAATAATCCAGAACAAACTAAATGCTTTAAACCACCTTTCTCACTTGAAAAAAGTATTAATAAAACAAAAAGGTAAATGTAAAGTTAGAGCTGGAATTTGTGATCAGAAAGAAGATACTTGGGAAAAGAAATTTATTTCACACAAAAAAGGCCCAGCAGGAAAAACTGTTAAAATTAGTCCTTGCAGCTATTTAGTGTGTAATATAATGGGTCTCTTTCCTGGTTGAGAACTTTCAGGATGTCACAGAACACATACTAAATCATATCAGAAGCCATCAATTTCTTTCCAGTGATAGCTGGTTAAACATACTGTGATTTTCCTCTTTGCTTCAGGCTGCCTTCAATTGCTCATACCTTTTCTTTGACTTTCTCCTTCTTCTCACCTCATGAGTATAAATTTTTATCTGCTTTCTTCATTTAACATCCTGTCTTGCCATCATGATCCTTTCCTATTCCAGCTCCTGGTCTCTTTTGCACTTCCTTGCATCTCTCCCCATCTCTTATTCTAAGCTTTTCTTGTCTGCCTGTTTCTCCACCCAACACAAATAACCTTGATTATATTCTATTCTTAATTCTGCTACTTCTACAGATTTTTCTCTCTCATCTCTGTTGAAATGAGATTCATTAGAAGCAGATAATTACAATTTTTATCAATAAGGCAAAATGCCTAAAATTATGGCCAATATGCACATACAGGACATTGACAGAAATGTGAGCAGCTTATTTTTCTCTTTGAAATCAATGCACTGTAAACAAAGCTTTTCCTGTTGATTTTAAAGGTGTGTTTTTTTTTCTGAACTCTATCAATTATTTCTAGTTGTTACTTTCCAATATCTGTGCTATTTTTCTTTCTTTTCACTATGTACCACTATTAGTTTTGTTTTGTTTTGATTAGTTTTCATTGCATCAGTGAGGTTTTGTGCTGGGTGGAGTTTGTTTTTTTGCAAACCATCTACTCAGTTATTTATTCCTTATTGCACTTTCATTTCTTTCAACTAATTCATCCTACAGTACCAGTGTTCTCCCTTAAGTAACTACAGCCATTTCTTTCAGGCTTGATACTTGAAACATGGAAGAGCTGTTTCTTTCTTCTAGAATTATTTTGTAACATGGTCTCTACTTAGCAAATGCACCTAGCTGATGATTTTGGATACTTCAGGTATATTGCACATGGCACCTGTAAGCACAGTGTCTAGAGCTGGCTTTTAAAAATACATCTCAAGCCTCCAACAGTTCAGTTCCTGGCAATTGAGTTCAACTAAACTTGTTTTCATCATAGTGTCTAGTGACTTCCTAACTGCAGCTTACACTTCTAGCACTGCAGCTTCCTGCTCTTGGTCTGCTGGTTGTTCTTGTCACAACTACACAATTTCTGAAAATTTCACACTCATTGGCTTCAGGGTCTCCATTCTCTCCTGATTCTCCTCCACTCTCTGTAGCAGCTCACAAAGCTCTTTGGAGGCATCCTCATTCCACCCCAGCACTGCAAGGAGCATGGTGTGTTCTATCAAATCCTGTGTTTTGGTTCCCTTCTCTTCTTCTGCCTCTTACCTCTGAATAATCACTCCCCTGGTTCACTTAACAACCTCATACTCATCACTTACAAATCCACATTTCCACTGTAGGAATGAATCATTTTAACCAAGCTAACAATTCAGCCTGTCTTTCCAACATCTCACTCTGTATGTAGAACCATCAGTGGAAGCTTAATATGGTTAATCATTCTCCCCCAGTAATTGCTTTTCCTAGCTTTGGCAATGCAGTCTTGCACCATGGAAGTGTTTTAGCAAAGACAAACTTCTTACAATAAGATTTTTTTATTTCATCTCACTTTTTGAGATACATCTTATCCTTGCTTTTTTTAAATCATGTGAAATTGAACCTAACCTTCTGTTTGTAGGACCCATCACAGTCTAGACCCTAATGTACTGACTGTGTGTTTTCTATTGAAATGCTGAGAATGAGAAGGCCTTTCAAATATGTTGTTACACGACCACTTGTCACATTTTGAGATCTATGCCTTTGCTTTCCTCTTTTATCCTGCTTACATGTGCCTTCGTGTTTCCCTGTAAAATGGTCGATTACAACAAATGTGGGTCCTAATTACGCTAACAGTGAAATAATTGAAGTTCCATCTTCCTTAGCAGACCATGTTCCACTGTTATGTTTTTGAGTTACTCTTAGATTATAAGCTCCAAGAGGAGAGAATCACCTTGACATCAAAGGGGTTTATGGTACCTGAGTAAAAATTCTAATTTTAATAGAATTATATGCAAATTAATATCTTGTCCTTGTATTATTTTATGATTCTCTACAGAGTTCCTAAATACTATAATCTTTCTGTAAATTACTCATTTTCCGAATAAAATTTACTTCGAAAGTACTCTGGGCAGGACTTATAAATGCTTGCACATTTCAAATAATTGTGTACCAAGTTATTTAGTTTAATCTTATTTACTTACTAGAGTAGATGCCTCCTGTATTTCACCACAGTCAAGTAAAATGACTACATAGAACACGTATGCTCAGTCTGGAAACCCTGGGAATCAATAAGCAATTATTGAATACAGTACAAATTAAGAACTCTGATGAGCTCCCTAACACTAGTACCTGAGCAGATTTATTTTAGAATAACTTTTTTTATAAATCAGCATCCAGTGCATTGCAAGACAATGTCTGCATATGCCACTGTTGGAATATGATATGAGTGCCAAGTGAAGAGACTGTGCTGTTGCATGAGCAGAAAAATAAAAGCTTTTTGCATATAGAGATTTATTTAAACAGTGAAAATTCTTGATCTATATATGAAATTTTATAACAGTTTAATTGGAAAAACTGCTACAGAGGAATATCCTAAAATTGCCAGAAAATAAAAATGTGAATTGGTAACTAAAGAACATTTATAAATATAGCATGTAACCACTTTACTATACAGAAACAGATGTAAAAAAATTAGGAAAAGGTGGCAATGATAGAAATAGCTTAAGGAAATAGAAATTCTTCAAGGTTCTTAAGAAGCAGAAGTAATTTGACTTTTAGATTTTTTTTCTGAATTTAATTTTTTTTCTTATCCCCACTAAGAATGAGTTTGCTTTCATTAAATGCTGTATGGCATGATATATTTAATTTAACACTACACTCTGCTAAGTGACATACCTGATTTAAGGAGGTGCCAAGGTAAGGAAAATAAAAGAAACCTGGGCTTTGGACCGTTCAGGGATGTTCTTACAGGATCCAAAATTGATCAGCATTTTTTATCAACATTTGATTATTTTTTAATACATCTTCTGTTGTCATCTACCTTATAGTTTTTGTAAGATGGGAGAAAAACAGCACTGAGCTTTTTATAGTCCTTTATCTATAGTAAGTTCAAACCACTAACATTTCCATTATCATTCAGCTAGAAAATTATACTTTGGTCTAAAGATCCTGTGAAAGAAATAGAAAAAGCTTCATTTGGTTGAGATAAGTTGAAAATTACTTCTCTTTCTGAATTGTTCTCCCAGAACAAACTACTTAAATGAAGGCAAACTTATATATAAATTTTTACCCTAAACATAGCATAGGATAATGTCCACAGCTAATTTGACCCTGTGATCTGTAGTCATAATTGGACCTGGAAATAAGTATGGAAAGAATAGGTTTGATTTCTAGATATTTTCACAAGCAGCTGAGCTACAGAGCCTGATTCCTGTCACACTGTAGCTGCTCATTTATTGGCACAGATATCTTCCCTGCATAATGTCTCGCCAGTCTGTGACCCAATCTGGTACATGAAATTCCTATATCCCCACTAAGACTTATTTTTTAATTCTGCAAATATCTGAGGCCTCCTTTCCTCTTCTTTCATCTGATGAAATCTCAACATGTTCATTCAGCTTTTCCCCACTGCTTGATGAGGCAAAAGTTCCCATCACTTTCCACAACTTGTTTTTTCACCAACTTCCCAAACTCATTATTTCCAGGGAGCGGGACCAAGATGGCCAGTTTGTTTCACCGTGGGACAACTAGTAGACTTAGGACTCAAGTCTACAAGTCTTCCAATTTCAGTTACATCTACTGGTGTGCACTGAAGATTGCCTACAGAAATGCCTTCGTTTCTCAGAAGCAATTTCTAGGTCCTTTACACTCCCCTCGCCTCTTGTCCAGATGCCTGGGACTCCCCCAGCTGTGGCTGAGTGTGGATTTCCCCCTAAATGGGGAAGTTCCCCAGAAGAGACAGGACTCAAGGAAATAAGTGCAAGTCTTCAGTTTTACTGAGCATTAAAAAGATACCCCAGGGGACTAACAGAGGGACAATTATTTTCTTCCCATGAATTACCTCCTCTCTGAATCTTGTGCTCACCCTTCAGAAGGAAGGAAAAAGAACCAACACAAAAAGCAAAGACTGAAAAATAAGTACAAGAATCTCAGTAGTCTAGCAGAGGATGTATAGTCAGAAGTGGAAGCTGGGATAAAGAGGATCAAGCATGCAGATATGGTATTTCTGCCTAATACTGGTTTTGAGAAAATGGTCTGGACTTGTGGGAGGCTGACTTCAATAAAGGCAGAGGAAAACCTGAGGACCACATTCTGCTCTACCACACTTGAGAAGTAGAAAGGAGAGATAAAACTCTCAGGAAACCTGGAACAGGGACAGTTGGTCCATGTAACAGCTTTCATATCCAGTCCAAGATATTTCTGGAGGAAGTAACTCAGAACAAGAGGGCAGGATAAGTCAGTCCAACTGACCTTGGAAGGGGTATGGCTGTGTCTGCAGATGTGTTTTTGTTGTTAATGATGCTCCTTTTGTGAAAATGCTGCCTGTTGCTTGGCCTGATTACAACACATGAATCCTGTCCTACTTCTGACATATTGAAGGGTCAATAGGAGTTTGACATTAGTGGGATCATGAAAATGATCCATGAGATCTATGCTGCACCAGACATTGTTCTCCTGCATTTAGTTTAACCTCACTGAAGTATGGATGAGGGCAGAAGAAAATCTCCTCATTTGGTGTAATTTTTTCTCTAATATCTACTACTTTGAAACTTCCCCTTTTGTTCCACTTTATACTGTGTTCTGTCCTCACAATTCACACACTTTCTATTCTCCATATTCTTCTTCTTTCATTTTGGTTTAATGATTCAGCTGCATCTTCTTTGGGGTCAAGAACAGCTTCACATGGTATGATGTATGAAACGTGGGGGCATTTACAGGAACTTGGAAGCATTTCTATAAGCATTCCTATCAAAAAAAATAACCTTTTGAAACAGAATTTGGGGTAGGGGTTTTGGGTTTTTTTTCAGATTAACAAATGTCTTTAGTGGTTTCCCTTGTAGAAAGAAAGAAACTAAAAATAATCATTATTAAAGCTTAATGGTAAGATCTGAATAGTTTCAGAATGAGCTTTAATAACCTCAGTGCTTTTTGTGTCTGATAGTGACATCTTTTGTTTACTTTGAAGTAGTGCAACCAATATTCTTTGGATTATTGCTTTGAAGAGTAAACTTCGTAGCTGCAATTCAGTGGATGTACATTACATAGTATTAATTCTTTCACCCATTATTCCAGTTTTGCCTTTTTTCTTGTGTCAGTGATGAAATGAAGATTCAAACACTGAAATTAAAAACTGACATATTCTGTATCTGAATCATATCCTGAAGCTTCCAACTTGAAATCCCACTTCCTTTCTTATCTCTACACTATATCTTGAGAAGAAAAATTTCCACTAGATCCTTATGCCACAGATACTAATCCATGTTAAATTATTATTTTCTCTCCCTATTTTAAGAAGGCATGACTGAGAAAGAGCCATAGGGGGAAAAAAAATCTGTATTAATAGTTTCCTGTGGGTGTCTGTCAGTATATACTGTCACAGCCTAAATCAGGGACTGACTTTTATGTGAAGAATGCAAAAAATTAAAGAAATTTAAAATTAAGAACATCAATCTCAATAACTCCATTTTAATATTTTCTTCTTTTGCATATATAGACATTTTAATAGTAACTTCATTACCAAAGAGAAAAGAACTTTAATCAATCATGAAATCAAAAATCCTAGAAGGTAAAAATGCTAGTCAGAATAAAACAGTTATTTTGCTATTTTGCACTAAGGAACCTTTTTTTTTTTTTTTTTTTTTTAATAAAAGACAATAAAGCAGTAAAATTAATTTCAGTTAGAGACTGAACATTACTTTACCCAACCAGTCTTGCCTGAAGAAACTGGGGTCCATATTATGCTCTCTTTCTCTTCAGATTGATGAAATAAGCAGTGAACAAATAATACAGTGGAATATTTAGACCCATGGCAAAGAAATATGACTCTTCTACTAAGGAGCACAGCAAGATCCATGTGCAGGTGTTCATGTCAAGCCTTTTTAACTGTAATCTGTTTGTAGTCCTTCTCCTAGAGTCTTGCTCCACTGTGGATTTGAACACACCAAAAAATCTCAGTGAAAAAACACCTCAGATCCAGGTGGCGATTGTGACAAATGGCCATGCCTTGGTTTGCCTCACTGAAAGACCCAAGTCAAGCTCTGCAAGAGCCATCAGAACACACCTTTGGGTTAGCCTGACACACACCCTGAGCCTACTGTTATCATACCAGTCTTTACTACATAACTTATTTCAAACTGCTGGGCAGCAAGTTGAGTACTAAATGCCACAGGAAGAGTAAATGCTACACGTTTTGATCAAATAACTTTTCTATGAGTAACACAGTTATGGGTGGACCCAGAAACTGCCTCTAGTCTAATGCCCCTATACCAAAACCCCACAACAGATTTGACTCTTCTTTTCCACCATCTCCTGCTCTGTTCCCCCCTCTAAAAGTTACCCTGTTCTAAGGGCAAATTCCCAGAGACCTCTGCTTCCCCATTCATTATGTCTTCCAGAAGGTATCTGCCAGTTGTCACCAACAAATAAGGATTTATTTTCAGACTTCAGACAGCTGAACCTTTCTTTCACCAGCCACAATGTGTTTCTTACTCTGGGAAACCAGTTAACTGTGTGGCAAGTGAAGAGTCTGCCAGGTTTTTTGCCACTTGAATTCAAATGCAAAATCAGAAGAAACAGCCACCTTCTCTACTACCCTCAGTGGCCACACTGGACCTGTCAACCAGACTGTGCAAAGCATTTGTGCCCACATAAAAAGAATGAAAAATCTCTACAGTGCTGTCCTAGGTTAAGAAAAAGGACCCACTTGTAATTGTATGTGCAACTCTACTCTGCTCTTGAAAACTTTTCTGAGGGGGAGTAGTGAGACAAGGCAGAAAGCTGGCTTAGCTCCTGAGAGTGCCAGATGGCAGAGAAAGCTTGTGATGAGATGCAAGCCACAGAGAACAACTTTCCAGGAAGGGAAAGTCCTAGAAATTACCATTGGGAAAACAAGCCGATAGGAAAAGCAAGTCACAGTCTTTTCCAACCAAAATTAGCCTCACTTTAGGTATCATTGAACATTCAGTCTCTTGTTGTCCTGAAATACTGAAGGGAATGACCAACTGCTAAATACAGATGGGGGTAGCCAAGCAGCTTACATTTTCCAAAACCTTTGAGATAATCTATATGGTTTTCCTTCATGCCCAAGCCAAACATCTTCTAAAGAAATTACTTCAGCACTCTAGGGTTCACACAAATTATTTGCTAGTAATATAAACACCAATTCATCTACTTGTTGTAGCAGGGCCACAGTGATTTTCAAATCACTTCAGAGCGGGAAATGCACCAGACAATGACAGCTATTTAAAGAAATACCACACAATTTCTACTACACTAACCAGGAAGCAGATTCCTCCTAGCACACAGAATGAAAACATAACCTTCCACAGCAGGGCCACTTCTATTTTCTTTTCTGTCATCCATTTGCTGACTGATCCCTGAGAAACTTTTCTTTACAACATTGCATTTTGCTGTCATTCTATTACCTCCCACTCAAAACCTGGCGGAAAGCATAAAATTATTAAAGATGGTCTTAAATTTGAGGCACTTGCAGGATATCCAAAGCTGTTTTGCCACAGACTTCCTCTGAATAGTGCTGGGCAACTTGTTTCATCATTGTGTCAAGCCTAATGCAAAATTTTTTCCCAGGGTACAGTAATGTCAAATACTGTGCCAGTGGAGTAATTCAGATACCATAAAACAAATATAAAAATTTCTTTACAACCTTTAATATGCTCTTCAAAGAAAAAGTCCAGGGAAAGAGGGCTTGCCCTGCACTGAGGGCTAAGTGGTAACATTTAGGAGTTTTTTATCATTAATAACCTCATTGTGACCTGTGAGTTGCTGGGAGCATACACAGCGCCTTTATCATCCTTTTTACCTATTGCTTCTCACTTATAGAGGATGTGGGTGCTGTGGGTTACCAGAAAATGTTGATAGAATATGTTCCTCTTGCTTGAGAGCACGATTTACAGAGAAACCAACCGTTCATGAACAATTCCATCCCACAGCCTTGGGTCTCATTCATATCTGCATGGGAGTTATCCAGCACAGGGCTGGGACCTGCACAGGAGTACTCTTGTCTCCAAGACAACCTCCCTTCAGGAACAATGAGCTGAAAACGCTGTTCTACTGCCCTGTGAAGGAGTGAAAACATATCAGGGATCTTCTGTCAGTTTGGGCAAATGTTGGCTGTGAAAGTCAGTGTGGTGGTCAACTCAAACCGTTAGTTACGAATTCCCATTTAAGTCAACTTGAAATAAAATTGAAGTGCAATTTCATTCAGAGCTTTCTTCTCTAGCCAACTGGATACCATCATTCAGCACATTAAATACTATTTATCATCTTCCTGTATATTTGGCAAACCATTAGATCCCTGGTAAAGAACAGAACCTCATAAATGTGAGATGATTACTTTCAACTTTGCCAGGAAACTCCTAAATTTACATAGCTCGTTTACCTTACTGTATATTTGCAATATGTCGAAAAGCAGTGCTTATTGGGTATCCCAAGTGATCTCCATGAAATTAAATTTTCTAACAATGTGAGGGTGGAAAAGGAATTGTTTAGAAAGGAAATCATGTAAACCGTACAAATAAAAACCTGAAGAATTACAGTTCTAGATGGAGGAAAAACCCTCTTTGTAAAAAGAATCTGGGAGTCCACCAAGCATCCAGGAAAGGTCCAAGGTCATAGAATGAGTTGATAGGCATTGATTTTGGTTCAAATTTTTAAAATTTTATATGCAGTCCATGTATCAAGATTTTGGACCTTTTGGAAAGATGCATTATATAAGTTTAGGGAAAATGGCTACCTCATCTTTGCTGCATTTCATAATAGTTAATATTTAGCCAAAAATTCTACTTTGGGGGGAAAAAAAGAAAGATAATTCTGTACTTCTGTGCAGGCCTTATACTCTGTCCTTTACTTTTATTACATATGAAAGTACACACTTTTCATGTAAGTACAAGCATATACACATATATGTAGTGACTAAAAGCAAAATAGTTCACAGAAAATTAAGCCAGCTTTATGTGACTGGAGATGTGCTGTGCTTAATCCAATGTATTATCTCAGTGGAGATCTGGGTATGAATAAACTATGCCCGCCACACACCTGAAGCAACAAGGCAAGAGGTGCCTTCTGCAACATCTGTAACATACCCAGCCGCCTTTGCACAGGAAGACTGGGAGGGATAATGATTTTCCTGGAGGTAAAAAATGCTAGAGGGCAATTTTTTTTCACATGCCTCTAAACAAGAGGTGGGTCTAGATTTGCTTCACTATCAAGTGGGGACTTATTTTGATGGGGAAATCCTTAGCTTCTCTATCATAGTGATTTTCCAGCCAGGTCTGAAAGGGTCTAGAGTAGCATCTCCAAATCCAGCCCTTGACATTAAATTGAATTAATTACAGCAAATTCAATGAAAAATTTCTTTCTGCATTTGTGTAAAAAAAAAAACAACCCAAAAAACCAAAAGGAAAACAATCACCCACCAAAGGCAGCTCATCAGTACACCACTGTCCTATTTCTGATCTGTCTTTGACGTCAAGATTCAGCTTCTTATGGTGAGCACAGAAGTAATTGGCAGAAGTTCAGTTTGTATAAATTGTAACATATCAGCAATACAGTATAACTTCATGGAAAACATCAGCAGCAGACTTCCTCCTAGTAACAGTCACAAATTGAACTCAAGAAAGATGAAGAGGAAATCATACTGGTTTAATTTTTTTAAAAGGACACTTAGAAAATTCACTACAAGATAGTGTTAGCCTTTAATGAAAGGGCATGATGAGATTTTGAGATGTTTTTGGTTTTTTAATTTGACTTCAAAATAAATTACTGGAGTTTTGGTTTAGGCTTCATCTCATGTTTATCTCCCACACACTTCTAGAATTCCTTCAATCTACAAATAAACTTCCTAAGAGAGGAGCTTTTTAGCTTTTCCCTCCTCTCTTCTCAGAACTCAAACATCCCAAACCAGAGGGCTCATGTTTCAAGGCAGCAAGACTTCACACTTATCAGTAAACTTGAGATTTTCTCACTTACCAGAAAATAACTCTGTATTCATGCAAAGCTCCTCTAAAGCAATAGAACAACAAGAAGGCAGTAAAATTGATACAAGACAGCATGATGTACCTGTTCAGATTTTTGCAGTGAAATGAGGACCTTGGCATTTTCTCAGGAATTTAGATTAAAATCACAATACAAGTCTGGTCAATTTGCCGCCTGTTGCAAAAACCAACACAGAATCCCATTGCTTGGACCATGCTGGGCCCAGGGAGAGCTTGTAGGGAATATAAGAATACTAAAATCAGAGCTGTACAGCCTCACTCTAGTTCTGAAGAATTAAAGGAAAAGATGTTATGCATAAGGTTCAGGAAGGATATCAAAGTGGCCAATTTTGTCTTGTTCAAAGTCCTGGGAAGCAAGGTGGGAGATTGATGAAGGGATGAGTATACTCAGAGAGACAGCAACCATCAGGGAAACAGCAGCAATTTCTTCCACCATTCTTCTGCTGCCCCAGCAGCATCTGAAGGCTTTCCTAAACTCTGCCATAATTCATCTCCCAGTTCTTCCATCTTTATCTAGCTCTACCCAGTCTTGATATCCTTGGGCTAGTACTGGCACTGGGCTGCATGTTGGTAGTCCTGGCCAGCATGTTGGTAGTCACCACAGTCACCACCATGGAACATCATGGCATTACTCACGTGTGAGACAGCCTGGGCCACCAAAAAGGGAAGGGTTTTCTAAACAGGCATGGAAATGAAACAATGCCCAGTCACAGATTACAGATACAAGGAAATGAAGGCTCAAACAGATCCTGGAGAAAGGGAAGCCCACAGGCTTGGTGGTACTTTCGTTACTCATAGTGTAATTTCATTATGTATGTGGTTCCTTTCCTTTCTCTCACAACTTCCTTTTCAAAAGCTTGTACAGTACAGGTGCTAAGATAACACACGACTGTTATACTGGGGCCAGCTTCTACCTGGCTACAAGACTGCTCAGGATCTGGCCCTTTTTAATCCCTTCATGCAACCTCCACCATTTTTGTTGCATTTTCTTAGCATGCTCAAAGTCTATTCTCTTCAGAGTCCTTCAGTATAACCCTCAGCAAGGCAAATACAAAGTCAAACAAATCCCAAAGTATTCAGCAGGACTTAGATACCTCCACAGCAGCCCAACAGAGAGAGGAAGGAAGGAAGGAAGGAAGGAAGGAAGGAGGGAAGGAAG
>VWZU01003571.1:494765-505415 GCA_013397095.1 Sterrhoptilus dennistouni
CCCGGTAGTTACATGAGAAAGACAGCATGGAACAGACCTGTCCTCAACCCTCAACTCCTCTATAACAGCTCCTCCATAACAGTGTTGACTGGCAGAGATTGTGAGATGTCTGATTTTATTTTGCAATAGAGACAACTGCCAAGAGTCCGAATATTATTTCTTGGGAATATTTAACAACAGTGTTCCATGGATCAAATCCTACAGAGGCACCTACTAGGGAGGTATGTCCACTGAAGTTCTGTCACTAGGCTCCTGTTAGATTTAACAACAGTAGCAGCTCAAATCCCAAGAAATTCAGCTCATCCTTCCATCTTTCAGATTATAAACATGAGATAAAGATGTGCAACTTTTTCTGAATATGGCTTCATTTCCAAGGTAGAGTTTTGGAATACAGACACAGAGATATAACTTCATTAAAAACTGAGTTAAAATCTTTTGACTTCACTTTTATAGAGGAGGTGTCTATAATTGCAGCTGTACTTAGACTGTCTGCAGTCACTGTTAGCTATTCTAATTAATGCTAATCCAGGCCCTCTTAAACTGTAAAAGTACTTCTGACATCAAAAACTGCCAGTAAAACTTAAGATATTTATGCAGGTAACAGAAATGGCATCTTGGACTGCATATGTCCAACAGAGGCTATCAAACAGTAAAAGCTGACATTATGTACTGAGGTAGCTCAGCTAAGTGCTTAAACCTTGTACCCCACAGATGTTAAGATTAAGTAAAGACTTGTACCCTGTTTAGAATGAACCCTTCTGTTGACAAAACAATGATTTCTTTTAATAGGGAAGATTTACATCCAAGACTCACAGTCTTATTTTCATGCAAGTTATTTAGTTTTGATTCTGGATCTTACAGAAGACTTATTCTTGGTTTTCATGCTGACAGCTGTCTTCCTGTTAGTCCTGTACTATCTCTGAATGCAGCAAAGGTTGCTTTAGTTGGGAAATCGTGTACAGAGGGAAAAAAAGGCTCACTTTCTCTTCTTTCACATTGCATGACATCACTTATATACAATCATTTCTCTCCACATGCCCACATTTTTCATATAAGAACCAAAATTATTACTACAAATTGGCACATGTTACTGCATAGTCCTGGGCTCTGGGAAAAGCAGAGTTAATCTTTAAAGCCCAAACTTGCACAAGCTGCAGCTCAATCCTTGCCTCAGCACATGTCTTTCTAACTCTGGGGTAAGCCAGAGGAAACCCTCCTGAGCAGCATCCCTAACACATGGTAACACTGCTGCAACATGATTTCTGCATTTTTTTATATGCTCCTGGCTTTGAGCCATCTCACCCTTTACACAACATGCCCTATAGCACAAAGGGGTTAGTATGTTGTGTAATACACATTCAGCCTAAAACTATTCATCTACACAGCCCTCACCTGTAAATTCTGCAGGGGATCAGGAAAAAATTATGCAGTCTAGACATCTGACTAGACCACTGCCATTTCCTTCTTATCACACAGATTCTCCACCCCAAGAAGAGATGGCAGCAGGGTTTAGAGGAAGGTGAACAGTACAACGGTTCAGTACAACTGCTGAGTAGGATGGTACGGATAAAAAAATTGTCAGCAAGGTGCTCACACACATGGATCTTGGAGGCACACACAAGCATGCAGTCCCCCATCTGTTTCAAACAAATGGTATTTTCATAATCTTTTATATGAGTCCCAGCATATAATTGTAAGCTGGCAGTTTTCCAAAGTACAATTGTGTTATGGAAGTGAGAAAGCAAATAATAGATGCTGTGTACTACACGAAGAGTTATCACGGTGTCATTCTTCTCTAGAGACCTTTCAAAATAGTGAAAGAATGATTTTAGCTTGACTTGCTCCAGGGTGGCAAGTCAAGCAAGAAGGCTGGATATGGCAATCAAAATGAAATTGAAATGTGTCTTTGAGAACAAGACTTTCCAGAAGCAATGTCATGAGGAGAGGACACGGGCATTAGAAAATCAAGTATCAGCCCTCATCAGAAACCATAAGAAGAGCTTTAGGAACATTGCCTGCCATGTCCATGCAAATAAAGAAATTAGTCACTGCATCATGAGGGATGAAACCATCACAATTAGTGAATACAGCAGGCAGTATATTCACACAGCCTTACTCCAAGTCATGCCCCAGCACACGTAAGGCTCAGCAGAACCCTGGCATGTTTCCAGCAGGCCTGAAAACACCACTGTGCTTCAGAACATAATGCTGGGGAGAATGGTTTGACTAAATGCCTCTGCAGCGAAACCACCGACACCTATGAGGTTATGCAAGCAGCTCAGTGTTTGCTCTATGATATTATTAGAGCAACGTTCAGAGAAATTCAAGTGTGATCCATAAACCATCAGGTTATGTATTAAATTATGTCCAATTCTACCTGTACTGCAACAGATGAAGTAAAAAGTTTGAAGTCTGCCATGAAACAGAGGTGTTTGAAGGAGAGTGGTGTATGCACATCTTGGTTAAAGATTTTGGTAGAAAAAAAAGGAAGAAATTGGTTAGGCTCGGGGAAATGTTCCTGTTCAAATCTACTATATCACTAGTAAAGCAGATTATTAGTTATCAACAGAGGTTTCAATTACCTTATTATTTTTTTAAACTCAATTCCATGACTCATGTACACAACCCAGGAACATGTAGTGCATATTCTTGTTCCCATTTCTCTCGTATTTCTGTTTATTTTTTCATTTCCTTTCTTGGTTAAAATAACCTTGGTTGAAGAGATAATCCTATTACATGTCAGCAAGGCTTCCCAAGATCAGCTCTAAACCACCATCATAATTTACAGTTCTGCTGTGGAGCAGTATTCAGTCACAGCAAAGGTATTCTCGAGCAGAGAGCATCCAAGCTTTGCCCCCTTGGCCCCTTTTCAAGCAGGGGAGCAGAATGCTGTCAGCCACTTGTGGACTGTGATTCCCCAGAGAAACAGCAGCAGCAGGGGAGATGCCCGTCCTCCCCTCACTCTCCTGGAACACTCATCCTGGGCACTAGCTGCCCTTTTGAAATAAGCATTCATGATAATCAGCATTTTCATAACCTTAGTCTTAAAGCTCTTCTTTCAAAAGTAGCCTTTTGTTTCTGAGTGCTCAACCTGAGCTTGCTCTCATGAGTGCCTGTTGCCAAGGGTTCTCTAAGGAATATACTGAGACAGGAGCTGAGTGGCCCTTTGGTGCTCCCACTCCATCTGTTTCAAGATAGGCGCCCAAAAATCAAGATAAATCAACTTGAGTTAATGACTATTCAAAACAGGAGTCTATGCAACTTTCCCATGGCCAAGGAGATTGTCAGTGAAAGAAATGAATGGTCCTTACTTCCCAGACTTGCACATATTCCCCTGACTGTCCTACCTCTAAACCACAATAATTTTTCATATTTGTGCATTTACTATCACAAAAACTAATGCACACTTTTCCGGGAACAATTGTGCTATCATCACAGTAGTTGGAGAGGGGGAAGAAATTACACATACCTTGCTATGCTGTCTTCCCACAAGATAAAACTGCAGTAGTGAGGGATTCTGTTATGGGATAAAGCAATTAAAAGGGAGGAAAAAAGGCTATGATGTCTCTTTATCCAAAAAAATATGGAGAACCCTTTAATTTGGGCATTTGAGTTTGCAGAGAGAGAAGAGGGAAAGGAATTTATTTCTCTTTCAATTTTCTACTTGGGTTTTTGCTGTAAGCTTTGGCTGCTGCTACATTACTTGTCAGGTTGAGCCCCTGAACTACAGAAATTAATCCCAAAACAAACTACTTTGGCTTGTGAGGTGGTGTGAACACAGGATGCTAGATGACAACAGGCCACAGAAAAGGTCACAAAACCCAATGGGGGAAGCAATGCACATGTTGGGTGCTGTGAGAGTCGTGCTGAGTAGCTGCACGGATAACTGAGTTTGGGAGATTTCTCAGCACTGCTCATTGCTCTTGGGGTTTGTAACACTGCAGGTAGCAAAGAAAGGGGGAGGGGAAGGGGCTGGGCAGCACAGATGTATGGTAAGGAAGTAATTCTCAAATGTGAGGGCTCTGTGACAGGAGTGCAGTGAATCTGCACTACTAGTTAGGGTGCTGCAGGGGAGTAACTTTGTGCTTGTGCCTTCTGCATAGGAGGTCTGGGAGCAAACGGGAATACCCCACAGCAACATGAAAATAAAGAAGTATGCATATAGCTGCATGACTAATGCCCTTAGTGCCTGGGACAGACCTTTCTGAGCCATACACAAGTCTTTGCCAATTCTTTCATGCAGACCAAGCTAGAAGCAATCTAAAGTAATGAGGCACACTGAGTTGTGTGAATTTTCGTTCATATTATAACAACAAATTTAATATTTCTCAAACCAGAAATCCCAAAACACTAAGCACAAGCAAACAATTGAAATAACAACAACTTGTATGAATATGTAATTTTGCATTGCTCTAACCTCCACTTGGTGAATTGCCAAAACCTTTTATTGATAGTTCTGTAAAACTGTAACATTCTACCCCTCAGAACAGCTTACCAAACTGGGCTCTGCACGTGTACTGAAAGAACACCTCCTTATGTGGGAACACCTTCCTCCTTTCCCTGCATGGGGAAGAGGCATGTATGAATACCGGTTACTTTCTGTCAAGATTACCCTTTCACATCTCTCATGACTGGGATCGCGGGAGGGCGGGAGTAGCTATCAGATATAGTAATACTGCAAAGGCTTACATTGTATATGAATGTTACAAACCTGCTATTTATCCCAGATCATATATGAATGTTATAAACCTGGTATTTATCCCAGAGAACCGCAGCCCATGGCAGCGCTCAGACACTGACCTGCCAGGGGCTAAGAGGTTGGGATGCAAGCAGTCATTTTCCAGGGGGCCACCAACCAAATCCAAGCTGCCCCCCAGGACAGCCCCTCCGCTGGCTGCAGCCTGCACGGGGTCCACTGACAGAGAGAAGAGCAGACATGGACATCCTGGCAAAGAGGTGTCGGACACGGGAGTCACAGGGCCACAGAAAGACAGATTTTCTGCAGCTAACCAACAGTAATGCAAAAGCAAGTAATATTGGGAATATATCTTGAATCAGCTTCCTCAAACATTTTGGTATATCCCAAGGGGACAACTACCAACAGGCCTCCACTCTCATGCGCACATATCTTTCCCCAAGTGTGCACGTGCTGATTATTTTATTTTTCCCTTCTATGTTATAGCCCAATGATTAAGACTGGAATTGAAACCCTCTCTCCCTGGAGAGAATTTTGTCACAGATTTCACACTTCAGGCCACCTCAGCACCGAGCCCCACGAAACTGTAGAAGAGCAGGAGGTGAGGACAGAGGGAAGTGGAGGCACCTCCGTGCTGCAGAGACTCCCACCCGCAGAGGAGCTGAGGCAGAGCAGCAGCAGCTCTTGCACAGCACGGCTGTGGCCTGCTGGCTGGCCCTGGTAGTGCAGAGAGGAGTTTGGATCCCAGCTCCGGCTCCAAAGATTTTCCCTGTGTTTCACGCTATACAATCATTACCTATAAAATTCTAGGTCAAATCCTAAGTCAGAAAGTTTTCTCCAGGTGGATTTTGAGCATAACAGATTGGACAACACACAGTTTAAAGGGCTGAAGTTTTGTCCACAGGCGGACTGGAGGTGGTTATATCTTTTTAATCGAGTCTCCCTTAGTCTCTAAGCATCAGTCTGTCCATCCATCAAACATAAATCATTATTCTTCATTTCTATCAAGTACTATGATGGCAATATCTGTTCTATGAGTAAACTGTTAAAAGTACAGATGAAACCCAAGCTGTCTAGATTCTTTATCTGACATATAAAATAGACCATAAAAGGATGGTGGAAGTAACAAAACAGCTGCTCAGCAGAGCCACACCTGGCAAACACAAGAAAGATTTTGGTTAATTCCCTATTCGTTTTGTAACTACCCGCACAAGGCAGAAAACACGGTGGTGGGAGGGGTTGGAGCTGCTACTCCGCCAGGCCCGAGGAGTTTAAAGCATTTCACGGCGCCGTTCTCAGCTCTCCAGCACCCCCAGCTGGGCTTTGGCAGGGCAAGCGCCATCCTGACTCCTGTCGCACACAACAGGCTCGATGAGTTGGGGTCAGGGCACTAAAGACAATGAAACGTTGCTTTGCTCCTACTGAAGCTTTCGAGAGTCTGGTTTTGGCAGAAATTTAGAGGGGCATCCCCCTAGAATTATGTCCTCTGCATAATATTACTCTTTTGGACTCTGGCTAAGTAGTTGGATTTGTTTAGATGCCAGTTGTCACTCAGCTCCTCACTATTTCCAATGCCAAGTTGTTAATCTTGAGCCTGGGCAGGACAACTTTCCTTTGATGACTCTTTTACCAGGATGGCTAGTGCTCAGCTTACAGGATGACATGTTCCTGTACAGGACTTGATCCCATATCGTGGCTTTATTCCAAGTCAATGAAAGGCTTCAACAGAAAGCAATCACTAAGTTATTGTCATGGGTATGTCCCATAACAAAGCGCCAGGATGAGGTCATGGCACACTGAGCAAGTGGGTGCTCCCTCTTCATTTCTCTGACTTTTCTCCCCATGGGGCTTGCAGGTGAACAGAGTGACCTGTCAGCAGATGTTTCAGACTTGTACTCTGGCATGTGAGAGGAACCTGTAAAACTTCCTTTGGAAAGATTATCTAAAATTAGTTGCTTCTGAAATACATAATGTCACACATGTCACTGGGCTCACCAGAGGCAGCACCTTATATATGTTCTGCTGCCTCTCTAGGGTTGATCAGATGTATAGGATTGTTATCCCCCACCACAACAGACTTCAGCCAGCAGCTGGGCTCCTTTCCAGCATCACTTTTCAAATCTAAGGAAGCATCACTTTGAATATGAAAACAGAATGTGAACGTGATGTCTTGTCTTCATAATAGACAAATGCAAATTTTACATTAGGGATAGAAAGCAATTTTGATGTGCAAAGACTATTGAAACAGGTCTCCCAAGTTTTTGTTTCATTTAAAGGAAGAATTATTGATATAGAAAATCTACTTAGTCCCTTCTTCACCTCTCTCCTGAAAAAGCCTACAATCTTTAAAACAGTGTTTTGAACTTGTGTTCAAAGTCAGATAGGTAGAACTGTAGAATATCAGCAGATTTTAAAGTACTTTCTCAGAAAGCTATGCTCAGATGTATTCAAGCATTTTAATATCATAGCTAACACATTGCCATTCTCAGTTCAGATACTCCATAAAGTATCTTCCCCTGAAATTAAACTCCTTATTTATTGTCTTTTTAAGTACCAGTTAATACTAATTTCACTCTATATTTACATAAAATATTCCACAAGTAGTTGAGGGAGAATGCAGACACTTCCTATTGCCTTTTGCTATCACAAATGGGGCAAAGAGAGTCACATTTAGCAAAGATTCTCATTATTCAGATGCAAAGACAAATCCTAGCTATGCTGTGCTTTACAAAGATTGAATTCGTAGTCAGATGTGAAACTTCACCCCCTTTTCAAAAGATTATCTCAGGCCAGACTCCTCAAACAAAAATTACAGAAGGGATTAAAAATTTTAAAGTAACAAATTTCTATTTGCCTGAACTAGTCCTCTTACACCCTGGCAAAAATCTGCTAGCAGAAGCTGCAATTCAGTTTCAAACAGATAAAAGCCATATAGATATATAATTTATATACTTTCATAGTGTTAAACATTTAATACCACAAAGTTTAAAAATAAGGTAAACAACCGATAAGAGATGTTTTCCAGGACACTACCCCTGTTTCTGGTTTGCTTTTGATTTAGAGACTGTATTACAGACTTGTTAACTCCAGAGGTTACCACTTTCAATGTCTTCTACTCATTACCACACAGACAGGCTGAGAAGAGAACAGGTCACAATGAGAGGCTGTTAGTCACACAGTCCTCCTGCTTCCTTCCTTCCTTCCTGCCTGTTGCACAAGCCCCTCAACTTTCCTGCTCTGAGGAGAAAGATGAATACAAGAGTGACTGTCATCTTTATTACAAAACAAAACAAGCCTAGGAATACCTACGGTGTTATTGCGACATGTCTGGGGGTAAAGACCTATATTCTGTTGGATATTATTTCTCAGTTTCTCCTTTTTTCTTCCTTTTCAGTGCAGAACCACAATACTCACTGCTTAGAACTCTTCCCCCGTGGCTGTGTTCTCTGCAAAAGTCACAGAAAACTTAATTTAAATGGGATTTCTCTCACTCTAACGGTTTGTTAGCATCGTTTTTCTTTGCTGTTTATTATCACTGGCAACAAAGATTCTTAAAATGTTTTATCTGGTGCAGAAATTGCTTTAGGGATTAAATGCTTGTCCTCGGCAGAGGCTTCACTTCTGCTGCAAAGGCAGACCCTCGCACTGGGCGCTAGAGGGCACAATAAATACCCTTTAGATACACAGTATCTTAAAACCTTGATATACTACTCCAGAGACGAAACAGCGTAAGAATAGTTAAAGTAGTTCCTGCACGGTTATATTCTAACGTATTTCATTCATTCTAATTAATTTATTTTCTAAGATAGATGACCATCACTTGCACCCTAACCCACAGTATGCAATTTGTATGAAGAAAATTCACACATACAGGCACAAGTACGTTATTAGCATTTCCACACGAATTTATACAACAGCTATTGTGGATCACAACATTGTGTGCTGTGTCATCTGACAAAGTGGGAGGGGGAAGCTTTCATTTAATTCAATTGCTGAAGAAATCAATCAATCTAAGTGCTGCATGTGTTTGTACTTTACAGTGGCATCTATAATGGCTTTGATTGTGTTTATGACTCAACTCATTGTTGGCTTGAAGCAACAAACCTGACTGTTTCAGAGTGGTTTGGGTGGAAGTGCTGAGCTCTCCTCTCCTGGATCCAATGGCAGTGGGAATGGCTAAATGCTGCACCAGGGCAGGTTCAGGCTGGACGTTAGGAAGAATTTCTTTATCAATCATTCAGTATTGTTTCCCTCTAATCCTCCCCAAGAGTTTTATTAACAAGAATCTGGGTTACCCTCACCTTCTGCACCTTCTGGATCACTACAGCACCCAACTGCTGTTGCATATTAAAAGTTTCAGCAATTCTTGACATAAAGACTGGAGCTTTCTTGTTCCAAAGTAAACCCAGTGCCTAAGCAATAAAATGATGCCTGCTTTCTCTCTTTTCCTTCACCAAAACATAAAATATTTTTCTGCAATGAAACAGCTGCAACTAGAGCTGATGATGTACCCACTCCAGAAAAAACAACTTGCAGTTTGATGTGGAGGTCATTCTTTAAGAATGAGTGTTTGGTTTCCCTCAAGATGAAGACAGAATTAAATCCAGCTCATGAACTTTCTAAATAAGTGGACCAATAAGCAAAAACTGCAGCTGGACAAAAAAAAAAAAAAAAAAAAAAAAAAAAAAAAAAAAAAAAAAAAAAAAAAAAAAAAAAAAAAAAAAAAAAAAAAAAAAAAAAAAAAAAAAAAAACACAAATATTTCTACTCTCCTCTGCTATGTGTCCAGTGCCTGTCCCAAGAAAATCAATAGAAAGTCAAGTTTCTTCAAGTTTCCTGATTAGATTTTCAGAGAATAAAAGTTATTAATCTTCTTTAGAGGTTTTAGGGCAAGAGTAAAAGTATTTTAGATACCAGTAGGAAAGTGTACCTATAATATATAAGCTACAAACCTATGCCAAATTCCTCCAATAGGTAAGTCGTTCACAGAGCAGAAGGGTTGTTTCTAACCTCTACGAGAACTAAGACCAGCACAGTGTTCTGAATGATGCTCAGGAGGTTAGACAAGTGAAAGTTGTTTTTAGTCCCTGTGAACCTTAAGAGATGCTTCTGGGAGACAAACAAACCAGACTGGCCTCACTTTTAAAATAGAAGGCTTTGAGCTGACTATCACCACACAGGAGTAAAATCTTCTAACTATGACAGATATTTCCACACAGTCATCAGCTCAACACTCCACAGTGGTCAAAAAAAGCACAAATTTTACATCAGGAACCACTGGGACCACAGAGCAGAAAATCATCAGACTACTGGGTATATCCAAGGCATGTCCACAATGTGAAAACCATGTGTAGAGCTGGTTCCCTCTCTTCAAGAATGGTACAGCAAACCTGGAAAGGGGCAGAGAAGAGCACTAGGAAGGATTGAGAGTACAGAGCAGTTTCTGAACACAGATCGCCGCCGAAGAACAGGGAAGAGGTGATTCAGCCGGCCCACGCTGCAAGCCCACAAAATCACCAGCGGACAGGGGGGGAGAGCAGGGACTGACCCTGCACTACCACTCACAGGACAAGAACTACAGCTGTGGGGTACCAAATGAACCAGATGCAAAAGGAGAAAAAGCCGCAGCCCTGGCTGCGGGCGGCGCCGATCCCGATCCCGCCCCGCGCTGGCGCTGCCCCAGGGCCCGGTCCGGGCGGGCCGCCGGGAAAAGTTGGACTCGGTGATCATTAACAGTCCCTTCCAGCTCAGGATATTCAGTGATTTTATGAAGGACCGCTCCCAGCCCCGCCTCAGACGTGCTCCCGGCCCCGAGGAGCAGGTAAGGGCGGCACGGCCGGCGCCGGGGTCGTTCGGAGCCGCTTTCCAGAGGGCGGGACGGGACCGGGAGAGGAGCCATGCACCCGGCCATTCTCCTCGCTCCTCTTCCTGATGTTTCTCACCAGAAAATCTCTC
>VWZU01003573.1:28617-39678 GCA_013397095.1 Sterrhoptilus dennistouni
GGATGGATGGACGGATGGATGGATGGAGGGAGGGATGGATGGAGGGAGGGAGGGATGGATGGACGGATGGATGGATGGAGGGAGGGATGGATATATGCTCAAAAATAGATATACGCTGGCAAATGGATATAGAGTGAAAAAATATGTGGATATATGCTCAAAAAATGGATATACACTGGAAAAATGGATATACACTGGGAAAATACATGGATACACACTGGAAAATGGATATAGACTAGAAAATGGATATAGACTGGAAAAATAAATGGATACAAGCTGGAAAATGAATATACATTGGAAAAATAAATGGATATACATTGGAAAACCCCTTTGGATCTTCCCCTAAAAGCCCAGTGGGGACAGGGTGGCAGCAGTGGCATCACCCCCCAGGGGTGACACTCCCAGATTTCATTCCCAGGATAAACCTTCCATTCCCTCTGGCAGCACCAGAACGGCTCCAGAACGACTTCCCCGGCACATTCCCATTTTAATAAAAAATTATAGAGGGGAAGAGCGATGATGTGGCACTTGAAAGCGAAACCCAGCTATTTCTTCCATCTTTATCATCCCGGGAAATGCAATATTTTGACATTTCCAAGGAGCTGCAGCACTGTGGGCTTTGTTGGGTTGGTTTTTTTGGTTTTTGTTTTTTTTTCCCCACCGTATTTTATCATTCCCTGTAGGATTCCAGCCCAGCTCGTCTCTCTTTTTTTTAATTTCATTAACTGTCACTGAGAATAAACCCTTTTATTTGCCCCATAATCCAACCACTCAACATTTTCCTTCCTCCCATTCCATAAAGATTTCCATGGAAGGCATTTGGAAAAAAAAAATTGTAGGAGGAGACAAACTCCAAGTGTGAGCCCAGGGATGTGGGAATTTGCTTTTGTTCCAGGAATCCCAAGGGAAAAATGGGAATATGGATCCCACCGATGGATTTTGCTTTTGTTCCAGGGAAAAGCTGAGGAATCCCAAGGGGAAAAATGGGAATATGGATCCCACCGATGGATTTTGCTCAGGGGGTGTTTTTGTTCCAGGGAAAAGCTGAGGAATTCCTGAGGAAAATTGGGAATATCAATCCAATGAAGAGCCAAGAGCTCTCCAACCTCTTCCTTTCCACCCCAACATTCCCTCTGCTCCAAAAACCCCACCTGGATCATCCCAAACCTCTCAGCAGCGACTCAATAATTCCACCCCAGCACCTCCAGCAGCATGGGGTGAAATAATCCCGGAAAAATCCAGGATTTGATGGATTTAGGGATAAATCCTCCCCACTCCCAGCTCTCCGTGCCCTCCCCAGGTATTCCCAGCCCTTCTCAGGGGTTGGAAAAAATAGGAATTCCTTTTCCCAGCTGTAACAAGGCCCCCATTAAATATCCATTGCGAGCTAATGAACATTTTAATTCCATGTATCCCCCTCTCCCTCCCTTTTCTTCTCGTTCCCCTTTAAATAAATATTTCAGCATCTCCCGAGCGCTGGGAGCGGGGCCGGGCAGGTTGATTTAATCTCCGCCGAGCAGGAATTCTCTCATCTGCCTCCTGCACATCACAAACCCTCGCCGGGGGGAAGGAGGGGGGATCAGAGCTTCCCTCCTTCCCTTTGGAAGTCCTTCAAGGGTTTGGAGGAAGAAGCGATTCATGGTTTTTAAATCACTCTCCTCGTTTAACTCTTTGGGGTGCGATTCCCTCAATTCCCATGGCAACAGATTTCCCAAGGGATGAAGCCACTGGCTCATCATCCCACAGAGGAGAATTCCCCCCACTGATCTTTCCAGAACTTTCCTCCCCTCAGCTTGGCTTTGTTTGGGTCCATTTATCCCCCCCCAAAAAATCCCTGAGAACACAAAGAAATTGGGGGTTTTCAGGTTCCCAGCCTGAAAACGAATCCCTGGATCCAGGCAGGTCCCACCTCTGTTTGATGTGGATCCTGGAGCAAATAATTCCTCATTTTCTGCCCCCAGCTCCCTCCTGGGGCAGGGATGGAGGGATGGGATTGATTCCCCTTTTTCCTGGCCTGGAAACGAGGCTCATCTGAGGCCAGCTGAGCTCAGCATCACTCCTGGACAGGTCAGAGTCCAGGCAGGGAGGGAGCACAAAAGGAGAATTATTTCTGTTTAATCCTTGCAGTGTTAAGGGGAAAAAATATCCCCAGTAAATGGTGAGGGTTTTAGGGGGAAAAAAAAAAAGTGTAAAAAAGCTTGGAGTATGCACAGAAAAAAAAAAAAAAAGGCACTGGAAAATCAGAATAATGACCGTGGAGCTGGAAAAGAGCAAAACCCTCCCGATTTTCCAGTTTTACACTTCAGGCTCCAAACCTTCACCGGGGACAGGGAAAGGTGGGGAGAGGTGGGACAGGAGGGTTTGGGGTTGATTTATGGCTCCCTGTGACTCCTGAAAATTCAAACCCTGGGCCCTGTGGAATTGATCCCATAAAATATTTGTGGGAATGTTGGTGCTGATCCATCGTTATCTCACTGCCCTCCCTGATCCTGCTGACCACAAGTGGACAATGGACAACATTTCCCTCATGGAAAGCTCCAAACTGGACTATTCTTCTGCAGGGCTGAGAAAAAATGGGAAATGATCCTGGGATCCCAGAATTCCCGAGGTTGGAAAAGCCCCCCAAGGTCACCCAGCCTTGCCCCATCCCCACTTTGTCCCCAGCTCTGAGTGTCATCTCCAGGAACTCCCGGGACAGATGCAGGAATTCCTTGGACACCCCCAGAAATTCCTTGGGCACCTCCAGGAAATCCTTGGGCACCTCCAGGAAATCCTTGGACATTTCCAGAAATTCCTTGATCACCTCCAGGAATTCCTTGGGCACCCCCAGAAATTCCTTCATCACCGCCAGGAATTCCTTGGGCACCCCCAGAAATTCCTTGGACACCTCCAAGAATTCCTTGGGCACCTCCAGGGATGGAGACTCCAAACTTCTCTGGGCAGCCCCAGCACCCAAATCCCCTTTCCTCATTTCATTCCCACTGGGATCATTCCCATTATCAACAGGAAACAGCTCCAAGTGATTCATTAACTCCGGAGTGTTTAATTACCCTCGGCACATCCAATGGACATCGCCCAGCTCCGTCTCCCAGCATCCACAACACTCGACACTCCCAATTAGCCGTAATTAAGGATTATAATGAATCCCCATGTTTACACCAGCCATTAAAATCCCCGATTTTGATTATTCCCGGCCCCTACATCCTTTTTTTGGGGAAAAAAACCTCCTTTGTGTTGAGATTTGCGCCGAGGCCTCACAGCCGATTTCAGACGGGCTCGGGGTCAGGAAGGGAAATTCGGGAAAAAATCCAAACTCCAATTTCCGAGGCTGCAATTCCCGCTGAACGAGGAGCGAATCCGCCTCCCGCTGCCGTTGTTTACCTCGTGGGCTGACAATGCAGATTTATGCAAATGAGAGCCCCGGCTGCCGTTCGTCTGCTCGTTAATTAGCGACACGTTCCGGCCATGGAAACCGGGGCTGGGAGAATTCCTCTGGTTCCATTCCTTGTCCCAGTTCTCTCGGGGCTTTGCCAAAGTTTTGGGGTGCAAAAACTACCACGGACATCGTGGGACTCCTGGGATTGGGAATAGGGAAATGGGGATCTGGGAAAAAAGTGGGATTTAGGAAGAGGTGAGCGGTGGTTTTGTGTAAATCTGGATTTTTCTTCCAGTTTCTTGCAGTCACAGAATTATGGAATTTTTTTGGGGGGAGGGGGAAAGACCTTTCAGAGAATCATGGAATCGTTGGGATAAAAGACCTTTCACAGAAATTGTGGGATAAAAGACCTTTCATAAAATCATGGAAGTGTTTGGGTTGGAAAAGGCTTTTCAGAGGATCATGGAAATATTTGGGTTGGAAAAGACCTTTCAAGGAATCATGGAAATATTTGGGTTGGAAAAGTCTTTTCAGAGGATCATGGAATTGTTTGGGTTGGAAAAGACCTTTCAGGGAATCATTAAAAATGTGTGGGGAAAAACCCCAAAACCTCCTTGCACTCCCCCGAGGTGCACCAACAATCCCAACAGGCAAAATTTGGGATGAATTCCTGGGAGAAATGTACAAACTGTCAGAGAGCAAACACGCAAACAACCCCTGGGATGTTTTATTCCCAAAAAAGATCAGCTCCAAGTCTGGGAATAATTATTCCCCCTTTTTGTGCCCTTGGATGGGTATTTGTATTCCTTGAATGGAAAAATTCCCATTTTTTTTCTGCTTTTGGATGGGTTATTCTCATTTTTTGTACCTTTGGATGGGTTGTTACCTTTTTTTTGGCCCTTGGATGGGTTATTCCCATTTTTTCTGCCTTTGGAAGGGTTATTCCCCTTCTTTTTCTGCCTTTGGATGGGTTATTCCTTTTTTTGTGCCCTTGGATGGTTTATTCCTTTTTTTTTTTTTTGTGGTCTTGGATGGTTTATTCCCCTTTTTTGTACCTTTGTACCTTTCTGGGATCAAACATTCCCTTTTCCCAATTTTCCCCTGTCCTCTGCTTCCCTCAGGGACAATTTCTTTCACCTGGATTTACACAGGGCCAAAAAAAATAAATTATTTACAAACCCAGAACGCCTTTAGGGGGGAAATCCCTGCACCCTCAGGATTTCTGTGCCCTTGGATGGTTTATTCCCTTTTTTTTTTTTTTTGTGCTCTTGGGTGGTTTAGTCCCCTTTTTGTACCTTTGGAATAAGTTATGGGATCAGACACATCCTCAAGGCCTCCTCCTCCCATCCCTTTTNAAAAAAAAAAAAATTATTTACAAACCCAGAACACCTTTGGCGGAGGAAATCCCTGCACCCTCAGGATTCCTGTGCCTGTTCCCCACCCGGCCTCTCCCAGCGTTTCCTCTGCAATTTCTGCACACACGGCCCCGGCAAAACGGGCCTAAACACTGCAATTTTCCAACCATTTTCATCCAAATTGTCGGCAATTTCCCAACGGTCCCAGCACCAAATTATAACTGAGTGCTCAGGGACGCCCAGGCACGCGAGGGAGGGGGGAATTGTTGAGGTGGACGCAAAAAAAAAAAACCTAAAAAAAATGGGGTTTTGGGTTATTACTGGCCACTTTTCGGGCCTGGAGTCGTCGTGGGGGGAGAGATGAGGCCGTCCCTGAGATGGATTTGGGATGTAACACCCTAAATCTCCCCCCAGGGCTGGGAAATGGAAATGGGGTTGTTTTAGTGGGATATTTGTGGCTCTGGGATGGGAAAATAGAAACTGATCCCAAAATAAATCAGGGCAACGGTTCAGGCTGAGAGGTTGTCTGAGTTCAAGTACTTGGGAAGCAATTCTAGCTTGGAAAAAGGGATGGGGTCTGGGATACCCTGAGAGGGAGAGCTCCCAAAATGCCCAATTCCATCATTTTTGGGGGATACCTCATCCCTGGGAGCGTCCAAATCCAGGCTGGGAGGGGCTGGGAGCAGCCTGGGATTGTGGAAGGTGTCCCTGCTCATGGAAAATCCCATCTTGGGATGGGATGGCTGGAATGGGATAGATCCCACCCTGAGGTGAGATTTCAGGTCTCTCCAACCCAGAGCATTCCAGGATCGGGTCTGGGTGTGGGTAGGGGCAGGAAAACCTGGATATTTGGGAAGGAAAGGCCAAGATTTGGAGCAGAACCTCCCCAGAAGCAGCTCCTGGAGCATCATCCCCACACTGGGGTCATCCCATCCCCTCTCTGCCTTGGGAATGGGATGGGATGGGATTAAATGGGATGGAATGGAGTGGGATGGAATGAAGTGGGATGGAATGAGATGGGATAGGATGAGATGGGATGGATGGGATGGAATGAAGTGGGATGGAATGAGATGGGATAGGATGAGATGGGATGGATGGGATGGAATGAAGTGGGATGGAATGAGATGGGATAGGATGAGATGGGATGGATGGGATGGAATGAAGTGGGATGGAATGAGATGGGATAGGATGAGATGGGATGGATGGGATGGGATGGAATGGAATGGAATGAGAGGGGATAGGATGGGATGGAATTTGGGATCCAGCTCCTGCAGCCCCCCCACCCCAGATTTCCCCCCAGAGCTCTGTCACTCCCGGTCCTATTCCGTGCCATCCTCCTGCTGCTTCCCACGCGGATTTCACACTCCCTGCTCCCCCCTCCGGTGCGAGGAACCCGACAGATATTTTTGTGTTTCTCACAGATGGCCTTGGTTTCAAACCCGACCACGCTGCAGGCACGGGGAATGTATTAATAATTACACAAGGTGTTAATTGCTTCCCAGGCAAGGGCTTTTGTCTCTCCTTCCTCTGCTGAGGCAGCAACAGGGAAAGTCAACAAGTGTCAAGAGCAGCGCTTCACTCCCGAGCCGAGAGCATTTATTAAAATTGCTAATGAATCTAATAATTAAACACATAAATATACGTTACCTCAGGTATTAAATCTCATTATTGGCGCCGTCCAAAATCAATTTGGGGGGCGTGCGCATATTAACACACGGGCAAAGTTAATTAGAAATGTCCAGATCAATATTTGAGTAATTCTTAAACCGGTGGAATCCCTGTCTGCAGAGCTGTGAATAAGTTATATCCCAGAAATTAATGCCTCCTCCTAATGGAGTTTATCCTGGGAAATTAATAATACTCCGGGAAAACGGCGAAAATAAATGACAAACCTGTTTGCCTGAGCACTGCCCTCGGGGAAATCATTAAATATCCGTTGTCAGAGCCCGGGCTCAGCTCCAGCTACGGAGAACTTGGAGAGGTGGGACAGAGCTGGGATGGAGCCTGGGGGGCTCTGACCCTCAATCTCTGCTCCAAGAATTCCAGCTCTGTCCCACTTTTCCAGGAATCCGGGGCTCCTGCAACACAGGATGGAGCTGGAGGGGCTCTGACCCTCAATCCCTGCTCCAGGGGTTCCAGCTGAATCCCACTTTTCCAGGAAATGAAGCCCCACTGAACCCTGAAGCTTGGGAAGAGCTCGTCCCACAGCTCATCCCACAACTCCAGCTTATCCCACAGATCCAGCAGAGCTCATCCCATAACTCCAGCTCATCCCACAGCTCCTGCTCATCCCACAACTCATTCCACAGATCCAGCTCATCCCACAGATCCAGCCCAACCCACTTCTCATCCCACAATTCCAGCTCATCCCACAGATAGAGCAGAGCTCATCCCACAGTTCCAGCTCATCCCACAGATCCAGCAGAGCTCGTCCCACAAATCCAGCTCATCCCGCTTCTCATCCCACCTCCAGCAAAACCCACCCATGGAACCGTCCTGCTCCTCTTGGAAACCTGACCTGGATGAAGGTCCCAAACTGTGCTGGTGCAAATCAGGGACAGGATGGGTCCAACCTCAGATCCTGACCCAAAGCCTGGGAAATACAACAGCTCTGGCTCTCCTGGAGCTCTCCCAGCCCAAGGAGAAAAATTCTGCCGTTTTTTTACAGGCTTTGGAAAGAGCAGGAAGGATCCAGAGGCTGATCCTGGAAGGAATTGGAGGCAGCAGCTCCAGGGGGGATTTATCCCATCCCTGCCCAAACCATCCACCCCCACATCCTTCCCTGGGCTCCTCAGGCTGGCACCGAGGTGGTTAAAAAACAGGGGAAGAGGGAAAAAAAAATTTTAAAAAGAGCAAATCTATTTATTTCTGCCTGGAGCAGCTTGTTCCACCTCGGAGCTCCACCTTGTCCCTCTCCATGGTCCTGGCACGCTCCCGTTCCCTGGATTATCCCTGCGGGCTGCAGGGAGAGCAAACTGCTGGGAGTGGGCACGGGATGAAGCGTCTGAGACATCCTAAATCAAACCCTCCCTGTGGGATGTGTCCAGCACATCCCAAATAATCCCCTCTGCATCCCAAATAATCCCCTCTGCATCCCAAACCATCCCCACCATGGGGGATGTGTCCACCGCATCCCAAATAATCCCCTCTGCATCCCAAATAATCCCCTCCGCATCCCAAACCATCCCCTCCATGGGGGATGTGTCCACTGCATCCCAAATAATCCCCTCCACATCCCAAACCATCCCCCCCATGGGAGATGTGTCCACCACATCCCAAATAATCCCCTCTGCATCCCAAATAATCCCCTCTGCATCCCAAACCATCCCCACCACGGGGGATGTGTCCACTGCATCCCAAATAATCCCCTCCACATGGGATCTGTCCAGCACATCCTAAATCATCTCTTCCATTTCCCAAACCATCCCCTCCATGGGGGATTTGTCCAACACATCCTAAATCAAACCCTCCACCTGGGATGGATCCAGCACATCCCAAATAATCCTCTCCGTGTGGGATGTGTCCGACACATCCTAAATCATCTCCTCCACACCCCAAGTAACCCCCTCCATATCCCAAATCATCCCCTCCATGTGGGATGTGTCCAATACATCCTAAGCCATCCCCTCCACATGGAATATGTCCAATACATCCTAAATTATCCCCTCCCCACTCCAAATCATCCCCTCCATGTGGAATGTGTCCAACACATCCTAAATCATTCCCTCCACATCCCCAAACCATCCCCTCCACATCCCAAACTATCCCCTCCACATCCCAAATCATTCCCTCCACATAGGAAGTGTCCAGCACATCCCAAATCATCCCCTCCACATCCCAAATCATTCCCTGCATGTAGGATGTGTCCAGCCCATCCCAAATCATCCCCTCCACATCCCAAATCATCCCCTCCACATCCCAAATCATTCCCTGCATGTGGGATGTGTCCAGCACATCCCAAATCATCCTCTCCACGTCCCAAACCATCCCCTCCACATCCCAAATGATTCCCTGCATGTGGGATGTGTCCAGCACATCCCAAACCATCCCCTCCACATCCCAAATCATTCCCTGCATGTGGGATGTGTCCAGCACATCCCAAATCATCCTCTCCACGTCCCAAATCATCCCCTCCATGTGGATGGGAAAGGGCAAAACCATCTCCTGGAAGAGGCAGGTGCTGATTTCAGGCTGGCTCGTTCATCACTGATTTATAGGGAATATCTGCACTTCCCGGACACCTGGAGGACCTTGGGGACAGGATGGGGACACAGGGCCAGGGGACAGGAGCTGTCACCCCTCAGTGTGGGGTGACAAAACAAACCCCAGCCCCGGGAACAGCCCAGCAGCGCTTTATGGGCTCCTCCAGCAATTAATTCTCCCCTCATTAACCTCCTCTCTGTCATTTATCCGCCCTGGCGGTGCTATCTGGGGTTTTATCGCTGATAAAGGGCGGGCGGGGCTGTGCAGGGGGAGGATCCCGGGGGGTCTCCCCGGGCTCTTGCAGCAGTTTCCCTGTCTGGCTTTGTTTCTGTCTCTCCTCGTCGCCTCCCCTGGGAAAGCGCCATCCCTCAATCTGCTCTGACACATTCCTTTCCCGAGGGCAATTTGCGCGGAGAATGATTCCCCTGATTGCTCACTTTGCCTCCTCCTCTCTTCTTCTGACGGCTTTCTTTTTTTATTATTTCTTAATTTTTAAAATTTTTTTTTGCTTTTTTTTTGTCTTTTTTTTTTTTTCTTTTTTTTGGGGGGGGGTGGTGGGGGTTCTTTTTGGGTTTTTTTTGTTTTTTTGGGGGGGTTTTTTTGTTTGGTTGGTTTTTTGTTTGTTTGGTTTTTTGTTTGTTTGGTTTTTTGGTTTTTTTGTTTGGTTTTTTTGTGGGGTTTTTTTGTATTTTTTTTTTTGTTCCTGAAGGATCATAAAATCATAAAATTTAGCAATAATTAATTGCATGCTGGGGGTGTCTCGTTGCAAGGATTTGCTGTTTTTTTTCCCTCTCCAGGCTCTGTTTGGGGTTCCCCCGTGTCCACCTCAGCGGGGGGACATTTGGGACCTCAGGAAAGACCCCACAGCCCATGCAGGGCGGGGATGGAGATTTGGGGTCAGTTTTGAGCTGTTCCACCCCAAACACAGAATTACCCCGCAATGGATGAGTCAGGAATCCATAAATCCCACCCTTGGGAACCTCCCAGAATCCTGGGGAGCTCCAAACCCTCCGTCCAGATGTTCAAAACATCCAAACCCCAACGGAATTCCCAGCAGGAGCGGGGAGCTGTGCCCAGCACATTCCCAAATTTAATGGGTCAAGCCCATCATTTCCAAATTCAATGGGCCAGATCCAGAATATTCCCAAATTCAATGGGCCAGACCCTGAAAATTCCCAAATTCAATGGGCCAGATCCAGAATATTCCCAAATTCAATGGGCCAGATCCAGAATATTCCCAAATTAAATGTCCCAGACCCAGCAAATTCCCAAATTCAATGGGCCAGACCCAGAACATTCCCAAATTAAATGTCCCAGACCCAGCAAATTCCCAAATTCAATGGGCCAGACCCAGAAAATTCAAAAATTAAATGGGCCAGACCCAGCACATTCCCAAATTCAATGGACCGGACTCAGCACAATCCCAAATTCAATAGCACAGGCCCATCATTCCCAAATTTAACGGAATTCCTGGAATTCCCATGGAGCTCTCCCGGTCTGGCAGCCCCAGCACAGCCTCAGTCCTGCTCAGGAGCCCAGAATGTTCCTATTTACTGTAAATTTATCTCTATTGGGTTATCCATAAATTGGGTTATCCCAATAAATTCCCTCTATTTCCCAAACCCACTATATAAAAGCCAGAGGTAATTCCCAAGCTCCGAATCGGGAATTATCTCCAAGGCTGTGCTTTCCCTGAGCATTTTATTTTTAATTTTAACCTTTTCCAGGCCACCTGGATCCCGTCAGATCCCGAATTCCCCCCTGGGATCCACACCCCAGGAACCCGTGGAGGGGGTTTGGGTGTTTATGGAGATCTTTACGAGGATATTGATGGCAAGTCCTGCTGCTCCTCAGCGAAATATTGATCTGTAAACAAAGGAATGTCCCTGTGGCTGTTAAATCAGCCTGAGCCGCGGCACAGGCTGGAGTTTCCAAAAAAAAAAAGTGGGTTTTTTTTAATATTTTTGTGACTGTTTTATGGGTAAACCTGGGGGAAAAGGGGGAGGGGATGTCCATGGAGCTGCTCTGTGCTTCAATATAATAATAATAATAATAATAGTAATAACAATAATAATAACAACAACAATATATTAATAATCATCATCAAATAATATTTTAAAATTATAT
>VWZU01003574.1:0-18265 GCA_013397095.1 Sterrhoptilus dennistouni
TCAGCTCCCGGCTGCAGCGTGGCCTGGCCCGGCCATTCCGCGGCTGCCGGCGGTGGCGCGGTGCTCCGCTCCGAGGGCTGTGGCGATCCGTCCCGGAGAGTAGCGCCTGCCCGGCTGCGGGGGCGGCTTCAGTAGCTTGCAGCGCCCCAACCGGCCTAAACCGGCTCAAACCGGCCCAAGCCGGATCTGCTTCCGTCTTCCCCAGCATTCTCCCGCCTCCTCCTCCTTCTCTCCCCCCCTTGCCCTGGCCTGCTTCTCAGAAGCATCGGAAACTTGTGCTGGCCTGAGGCTTCCCCACAGCCCGGCATGGCCCCCCTCCACTGCTCTGTGGCTGTGGGGCTGCTGCTGCTCCTGAATCTATGTATGTCGTCTCTCTGTCCTAGCTTCCTAACCACATTTCTATTTCCTCCACAGTGAGGGAATTACGTGATTTTGAACATCTGGGGTTTTTTTCCACTTGGGGAAGAAATAAACAGAACAAGCTTTTCTGGTTTTGGTGCAAGCTGCATCTGCAGGGACATGGCTGCACCTGGGGTGTTCCCTGTCCTTTGCTCCCCTCCAGCTTTCATTCTTGCCTGCCCCAGTCTGGGATGCGACCTTTTGCTTCACTAGCACATGACCCTAGCTGTTCTGTTCCTTTTTATCACAGCCCTACAAGCAGCGTGTCTCCATTGTCAGCTGCCACCATGGCAAAGAAAGGCCTCCCTGTGCTTGCCTATTTCCCCCAGTGACTCCCATTAGTACAGGAGACAAACCTGGGTTTATGTTTTCCTTTCTGCACCATGCACATACCAGGAAGACAAGCACAGGGTGTCTATGTCAGCCCATCACCACAGAAAGCACTTATTTTCCTTTCCTTCTGCCAGCACATTTGCCATTTTCACAGATTTGGGGAAATTGGCCTACTCTATGTCGGAGAGGATCTTCTCTGGAGGTTTGAGTTACATTTCCTCCAGCAGCATCTGTAGCAGAAGGGAGACAGCGTGCCTCACCCTGGAGGTGCCATGGGATGTCTCTCAGCTGTATGGAGGCAGTGGCTGGCACAACTTCTCTGTGGCTGAGTGGTATTGTAAGGTATGATTTTATGCCACATTGGAGTGGTATATGTGCCTGAGTTTTAGGCAGCTCTGCTGCATTTTTGCCAGTTTTGGTGCAAAGTTTATTTTTAGACCTCTACGCTTCTGAAGGCATTGAGGTAGCAATCTTGCACACCTGAAGGAGAGGAGTAGGTATAATATGTATGCTACTCATTTCCCTGGCTTTGGCTTGATCTTCAGTTGAATTGATCTAGCAGGTGGCTACTTCTGAAGATATTCTGCACTTTCACCTGCTAGCTTTGCTATTTGTCAGATGCCTCCTAAGCCAATTTAGTTCACTCACATTCTAGATTCTGCTTCCATTCTCCGAGGGAAATGTTCTGCCAGATCCATGAGTTTAGCTGGCTCACCAGACATTGTAAACGGGTCACCCAAGACTCTCTTGTCTTTGTGTAAGAAAAGCTAATTTTTTATTCACACAGCTAATGTTATACAGTTTTTACAGACCTTGTGTGCAACTTTAATTGGTTAATAGCTTTCTTGCCAATTACGCTATTGGATAGTAAAAGGTAGTTTACTTGTCCATCAAATCTCTCTATTCTTGGACTATTTACATACTTTCTTTACTGATTCTTACGGGACAAATCCCTTGTTATTGCAGCTGCATTTGGTTTTGAACACAAGAATAGGTTGTTGTGCTAACAAGTTCCCATACCAAGATTGTTTTTGCATGGGAACTTGCCAATTGCTTAACTACACTTAGATGAATAGGCTGGCTATTAATTTAATAGAGCAGGCCTGATTTTATGAGGCCTTTCTTTTATGATTTTTCTACCTGTCATGGCATCGCCCCTTTTTTGTTAATTTACTAATGTGTTTAGATGTTAAAACAATTTGCATCTTATTAAGGCTATTATCTATTGGATATGGGATAAGATACATAAAAGATCTATTACAACCAACAAAACTTACTAGATCAAATCATGTCATTGATACAGCGTCTTGCAGTATAAGAAAAATAAAAATGCCCAATGTCTCTAGGGAAAAATGAGACAAATGACCATGGTTTTAAAGTCCAAATAGTTGAGGCTCAGGAGGAAGTCCATTAGCTGGAAATGTTGATCTTTGATGTCACTGAATGTCATTTTGGTTTCTGCAACAGGGAATAACTGAAGAAGGTTGGTAGGAACACTATACTGTGATGATGATATAGGGCTTGTGTCAGCAAGTTGCCTCTGTATGTCTCCAGACACGACCGTGTTCTGGCAGTCCTACTTATTTTCCTGTTCTGGCCACAAAGGCTGGATGGTGATTATGTAATTTCTCACTGGGCCTCATTTTTTTCAGAGGCGATTGGTGTCTAATCGAATGAATAAGCGACTAGTTTGAATGTGATGATGATAAAACACAGGCATATCTTCTCTTTAAGTTAATGAATGAATTAGGCTTTGCTGTTGTACACTCAATAGGGATTTAGATTTGATGATAATTTTTCAAAATTTTTAATGTAAATATTGCATTATTCAAAATGTTTTATTGTCTAAATTTCTAATGTACATGTTGCATTATTTGAATGTTCTTAAGGTGTTAAATTCCCCTTCTTTTTGTTTTTTTGAAAAATGAGATGCTTGTCTTTTGTTATGAGCATGAAGGGAACATCAAAACAGAACAATACACATAGTGAAACCAGAAATTTACAGCAGTCAGGAATAATTCAGATACAACAATCAGGAATATCTCAGATAACAGACATAATTAATAACACATGTGAGATTAGGTAATTAGCAATCTCTGAACTACTGTAACATCATCCCAGAGTCTGCAAACAGCTGATAAACCGGAAATCAGCGAAGAATTGGATAATCATCTCTGGAAAATGATTCCCGAGCTCGCTTCAAAAATAGGTCCTGTGTGGAGGCCCAGGGGACTGCTGCCAGGAGAGATACCCTTTTGATTAGGGTGAGAAAACCCTTCCTCCCATGGGCCTTTGCAGCCATATGTTAATATTTCCTAGGTTTCATTGGTCTATTAGTTTGTTAAGTTTATATCAACCTGTTCCACCTCTGTTCACCATATATGTACCCTTCCTAGAATGTTCTTCCTTCCCTTGGACCCCATTGGGTTATTTTGCAGTACCCCACCCCTGTGATCCTGTAAGTCCCCCTGGCTCCTAGCCACCCCTCTGCACCATTTTTCCTCATCCCTATTGGACCCTGACCCTCAGGACCACCCCTTTTATCTCCTATATAACCCTGGATCCTTGGCCCCATTTTGGCTCTTGTCCCTAGAGTATATTCGAGGCTGTACCCGTGACGCATGCGCCAATAATAAACAGCGCTTGGATTTCCAAACAGGACTCTGTCTCCTCGCCTTTATCGTCAGCTCTTTAATACCACAGTGCCCCGGGCCCTGAAGACACAGGTTGCTCTCAGGGTACAATGGTACAAGGTCCAGCTCTCATATCGATTGGGTCAAATTGCTAGGTCCAAGTGACTTGAGTGTTGTTTTGATGGAGAAAACAGCTGGGTCTGTTGGCAAATGTCCAGATAGAGCTAGGGCCTGGCCACCGCCCAAGCTCCAACTGGGAGAGAATTCCTGTCACTCCTGATTTTCTTGCTTTCAAGTGTTTGAACCTTTGCAGCACCATTCTCATGCTGCTTCACGTAAACAATATGTATTTTTGGTTTATCTATGTGTTTTGCGTAGTTGTTCTCTGAGAGAGAATTTGACTGATGATCACAGTGACCAATGGGGTCAGGAGGTTGTAACCTCCTTGGGCCAATCCTGGCCCTCTGTAAAAAGTGTATATAAGTTAATTTGAGTCAGAGAAATAAAGAGCCTTCCATGTTTCACCCTGCTGCTTGCCTGCTTGTTCTCTGTGAGGGTCCACACTCACGTTGCAACGCGTTACCCCTCCAAGTGAAGGGGTAACAAATTCCCGAGACATATTTTAAAACAAGGCTCTTAAGAATAGCAGTTATGAATAAAGGTCTTGGGGGGAAAAGACTAATCGAACCATCTAATTGCTGGTCTCCTCCAAAATTCCCTCAGGATAGAGATGTTTTAAACACAGCAAACTGTTGGAGTGCATCTTGCCTTAGTTTGCAAAGACAGGTGTCTGCCAGGGAAAAGACAGAGCTTCCCTTGGAATGGAGAATGTAAACCCCTTCCCTCTGAATTATTGCAATTTTGAAACTAAGGGGCTTTCAGACAAATATATAAAAATAACAGTTATTTACTAGAAATATTAAAAATGTAGGAGTGCCAAAAAAGCAAACTAACAGAAAAAGAAGAACACTGACAGAGTCAGAACACGACATGACACCCTGTTGGTCAGGGTGTTGGTAGCAGTCCAGTTAAGTCCTCCTGGAGTGACAGATGTGGTTTTGTCTCTGTGGTTGGAGTAGAGATGATCCTGTAGAGGAGTTCAGTGGTGGTGAGATGTGTCCGGTCTTCCTCTGGGAATCCAGTGGAAAACAGGCTGTCCTGCTGTTCTGAATCTCAGTTTTTTCCCGGGTAGGAATGCTTGTCTCCTTCCACTGGGTGGAGCATCTCACAATGGGATGATGTAATGTTTTCAGTCATGTGGTGAGCCTTGATGGCCCATTAACAGAAGATATCCCTCTGGAGAGAGGATGGATTGTAGAAGAGATAAAGAAACACTGCTCCACATGCTTTTAACAGCTGGCCCATTAATAGAAAGACACCTGCCCCCTCCTCCCCCTGGAGTTATGAGATAAACACCTCTTGAACCGCTTTGATCAGATGGGAATAGAACACATCTTGCATTGCAACCCAAGACACTTCTGTAATAAGAATTGAGACTGCATCTGTTTAATGTGAGTAAATACCGTCAGTTCAGAGGAGGCTTTTGCTGAAGCTCAGATATCATTTCCTGGAACTCTGAAAAATACTTAAAAGTCATGAGATAGCACTGGGTCAGACCACCAGGCCAGTGCAGAGACTAGCTAGAGAAGTAGGCTGGTCTAAGATGCATAAGCAGCTAGACAACAAAAAAAGGATCCTGGAACGACACGGCTTGTAGATAATTACACAAGGAGATGGTGTCGTGTCGGATTGGTGTGGGGTGGAAGAGTTTGCTTAGCTTGGCCCACTGCAGCCCTCCTGGGGCCACAGCACCTTGGTTATCCCCCCGCAAACACCTGCGGTGGAAAAGCAGAAGTGAAAAAAGCAGCACAAAAAAATCTCTAAAGACCACAGGTAGCAAAAGCAAGGAAAACACAAAAAAAACAAACACAGAAAAGGTTTAAAAGGCAAACCTGGTGGCGCTCCGAGGAGAGGGGCCACCGATCCAGGGACCCGCCCCAGCAAAGCTGCTGGGTCTGTTGCTACCAAGACTAGGAAGGAATATGACTGGAACTTTCAGTTCTGGAAAGGTATTGCATTGCAGTAAATGCTGTCGGATTCCTGTCTTCTTCAGAGTTTGCAAACCATATGGAGCTGCGGACTGACCAGTGCCCAGGAGCTCAGGGGTTTCTGGAGGACAAGTCTCTCAGACAGCGACTAGCCACTGCCTGCCACCCCCTGCAGCCGCTGTGGCTTCCTAGAGGTGGAAGTCAGCAGCCCTGTGCTACCAGTGTGTTTTATCTGGGGTGTTGTTGTGGGTTAGTTTTGTTTCTTACTTAGAGAATATTTTCCAGTAAATTGCTAGAAAACCAATTACTGGGTACTTATGGGTACTTAAGCAAAAAACAAAAGAAGTGGTCAGAGGAGAGGAGTGTATCACCTGGCTACACTTCTTTTGTCTCTGGGAGTTTCTCTCGAAGGGAGAAGATACTTCGAGTTTTGGGGGCAGGTAAGGGATGTGCCTGGGGGCAGCTGTGCTCTCCCTCACTCTCAGGATCGGAAGGAGAGTCAAGCTGTTGCTAACTGCAGGGACAATTCACTGTTCACTACTGGAGTCCAGGTCTAGGAATCTACCACCATCTCCTCATGTGTTCAGGAATTCTGAGCTTGCGTTCTCCTGCCCTGCTGGAGCTGGGCTGCCACTATCCCACCTCTGTCACTTCTTCATGTTATGTGTAATGTCTGTATAAAATAATTAGTGCTTGGAAATTAAGAAATACAGAATTGAGGATTAACAAGCGGCTACTGGAGAAAGCCAATTTGCAACTGTAAGGGGACAGGCGGCTCCAAGGAGGAACCATGAATTTACAACAGAAGAAGAGCTGTGGCTGATGATGATGGGCCATCAGCGATGGTGAGCTTGGTTCCACCTAAGTGATTGATACCAGATATGTATCTAAGAATCATCAGGGGTGTGCATCCTAATGCCGGCTTCTCAGAAATCTAATCGATTAATCCTTCGTCTTCTGCCTGGAAAGCCTTCTCGGAGAACAGAAGTCCCAAAGGAAGACACATGAATATGTGATCTGAGCAGAAGTGGACAAAGAAACCCTGCCTCAGGGAAAATAAACTGTATGTAAACTGCACCTTCCGTGGCGGGATTTGTGAACGATGGGGGACTGGTGCAATAGAGGCCAGTCCGAGGTTCACCCAGCTCCGATCCTGGGATCGGAGTTGTCCTTTTTATTGTGGCTTTTCTGAGATCACTGTTACATGAAATAAATTTTATTTTTGATTATAAATCTGGCTGATTCGTTTATAACATTCGGCACTGCTCTGGTCTTTTGCTGGGCTGTAGCACCACACTCCCTGTCCTGCCTGGACGTCCCACAGTTGAAGCTACCACTGTGGAACTTCTGATACATCTTATCCACCAGCCCGGAATTTCTGCCCATTCCTGCTTTTCCAGCTTGGTGCTCCTCAGAGTCCTGCAGAGGCGCTGGGATCAGACTGCCCCAGGGTTTTGTGAAGCAAAGCCTCTCCTCCACCTCTTCCTGTCTCAGCCAATAAGGCTGTTATGAGGTTCTGTTTTCTTGTTAATACCATAGTTATTGTTGTTTGTTTACCTTGTTATACATACTAGTAAAGAACTGTTATTGCTATCTCTCATATCCTTGTCTGAGAGCCCCTTAATTTCAAAATTATAATAATTCGAAGGGAAGGGGTTTACATTCGCCATTCCAGGGGAGGCTTCTGCTCTTCCCTAGCAGACACCTGTCTTTCAGACTATGACAGGAATGAATTGAGCTGTGTGTGAGTTGTATTACAGGTGCATACAATGCATACAACTATGTTCCAACTCCGGGCTCTTGGTTCTTTTTTTGTTTCCCCATGCAGCTGACATCCTCACATGGCTTAGACTGAAAGCAGTTTCAAAGTGGCTATAATATTTTTTTACCAGTCTTTTCAACATGAAAAACAGAATTAAAAGGTAATTTTTCCATTGTTCATGGGCAGAGGGAACAGAAAGAGACCTACAGACACAGGAGATACTGACTGAGATGTCTCTGAAGCCCATGGGGGAGCATGGATGCTGCAGCAGCTGCGGTCCCTTCAGCAGATTGTAATTTTTAAAATTAATTTCTAATTAAATACCGTGTAGGTAAAGATTTTGTGGCTACCATATCATCCCCTATGGCTGCTGCCCACAAAAACCGCCCCAACTTGTCCCACTTTTCGACAGAAAAAGCATTTTGTACATCTACTCTCATGTTATGCTTTTTAAACCATAGCAATAAAATTCGCAATTTCCTTTTATCCTCTTTTATCCCTTGTTCACCCAATATATTCAAACTCACAGTCTGGACGTTATCCCATGGCTTCACTTTGTCACACATGTCCATTCACATGTGTGCGCTCCATGCCATGAATTTGCTCTATGGTGTGTTTTCTTACCATTTATGATCACATCTCCCCAGCTCAAGGGCTGCAATATATTCGCCAGTTTTTAACCTTTCTCCCCCATCTCAGTGGATGTGACGTGTTTTCCAGTCCATGACCTGCTCACTCACTGCAGTTCTTGAGACTGATGTGTCCCCCGCGTCTCAGTGGACGCAATGTGTTTTCTGGCCCATGACCTGTTCATTCACTGCAGTTCTTGGGACCGCTGTCTCCCGATGGTTCAAGATGGCTTTGTGTTCAGTCGATTTGTGACTGCCCGCTCTCTCCTGGGAGGCACCTTGGCAGGAGCCATGTTTGCTTTTGTGTGTTTCATGCTGTCTACGGCCCTGTGCACTCACTGCTCAGGTCCCGCTCCGCTGGCTGGTTCTTGTCTTGCTTATTTCACGCCATCCCACAGCTGGTTGTAGCTGTAGCCTTTCTCTGCTTTGTATATTCACAGCTTGAATTTTGTTTTGCTGCTGGCTGTTCGTTTATGACTTTGCATGTTCCATGTCTAAGTCCCATCTCGACTTGGTTTGCATCCTTTTTCCACAGCAACCTCCCATGATCGTGTCGTGTCACCAGATGTTGTAATAGGTCAGCTGAGACTCCATTATCTTCATGCCAAAAAACCTGATTCTTTATTCACATATCTCATTTTATACAGTTTTTACAGACCTTGTGTGCAACTTTAATTGGTTAATAGCTTTCTTGCCAATTACTCTATTGGATAGTAAAAGGTAGTTTACTTGCCCATCAAATCTCTCTATTCTTGGACTATTTACATACTTTATTTACTGATTCTTATGGGACAAATCCCTTGTTATTGCAGCTGCATTTGTTTTTGAACACAAGAATAGGTTGTTGTACTAACGAGTTCTCATACCAAGATTGTTTTTGTGTGGGAACTTGCCAATTGCTTGACTACACTTAGAAGAGATAAATAGGCTAGCTATTAATTTAATAGAGCAGACCTGATTTTATGAGGCCTTTCTTTTATGATTTCTCTACCTGTCACGACAACCAGAGTCCAGCAAAATGCTGCAACCAACTGTAGAGTAGGTCTGTGTAGTGGTTTTACACTCACCAAATTTAGTATTTGCTCTTTTTTGACTCTGGGAGGTAGGATTTGGGAGAAAAAGGCAAAACAGGCTTCAACTTAAGGTAAACAGATAGATTTTATTAACACCCACTAAGAGAAGTGAAGGAAAATTAAAAAAAGAAAGAAAAAAACCACAGATGAAATTTCTAACCCAACCCTTTCTATCACTACAAACTGTTCATTCTTTACAAACAATGTAAAGAGGCAAAACCCAGAACTCTAGGTTTCATTCAGTCTTTGAGAGAGAGAAGTCTCTCCTATTGTTTGGTAACTTTCTACAAGAGAAAGACTCTGTTTGTGGCTTCTAACTTACACAAAAGCAGCCTGCTCAGGAAACTTGTGCAGTTGTGTAACTTCTCATATCACGTAGCGTTTCCCATGACCACACATATGAGTCATAGACTTACACATATATATATTGGGGTGGCACTTTTTAAAGATAGGCAACTTCAAAGGCAAAGGATTCTTCAACTTAGGGAACAGAGATGTCTTCTTACTTCTTTTGCTGACACAGGGGGCTTCTCATTTCTTTCTGTTCAAACCTCTCGTAGGATCACTCAGATCACAGCTTCTTATTCAATATTCTCTCAGTAAATCACCCATACCTTTGCTCAAAGAATCCACAAATCATCTCCCCAATTAATATTGTCCACAATTTGTTGGGAAAGATGGGACAGGAAGGGCTTGCGGGTATGATTGCCTGGCAAGAAATACTGGAGATGTAAAACCTGTGAGTGAAATAGAAATGAAAGCCAGCTTTGAGATGTAATCATGGCAGGCGGGAAGACGATGATTAGCTAGAGATAGGTTGAAGGACAGAAAACAAAAGGACCCAAGGATGTAGCCCCTCTCCACCCTGCCAAGATATCAGGGAAAAAGTAGGTAAGAAAAGTAGTCTTTAGAGTTTAGAATATAGGATGATATGGTAATATAGTAGTTCTCATAGGCTGCATGCAAAGTTTGTAAGTTTTTTATCTCGTGCTGGTTGGTCACTGTAAATTAGAATATTCAACACGAAAGGAGATATCATGTGTCGTAACAAGGTCCTCGCTCTCTCTCTTACTGGTCTGACCCCTGCACTCTTCTTACCTCTCTTACCCCTCTTAGCTCTCTTAGCTCTTTTACCTCCCTTATCTCATACCCTCTCCCTCTCTCTTTGGGGCTTCCCTTCAGCCGAGGCTGGTGGCTGAAGGCAGGCTCTTTTTACCCCCGACCCTTGCAATAAAACCAGGTGTTTCCAGAATATCTCAAGTCTGCAGAGTTCCTTCTCCCTGCCGTCCATGAATGATCCTACAATGATTTAAAGGATTATTCTAGCATATTCATTTTATAATCTGTTACCGTAACTCATAGGAGATTTTTAGCCTAGAACCAGGGTAACTTGTCATTTCTTCCATCTAAAAAGTCACTCTTCCTTTACTGACTTTGAGATCTCCATATTGTCTTTTTACATGTCTCCAATTTGGCTGTCTCTCTTTCTCTAAGGAAAAAATCTGGGCTTTGGAAATTTCATTTGTGCCAAGAAAGAGTTAAAGAGTTAAATTTGCCCAGGTCTTTTTTTTCTCTGGCAGCAGCTGACTTCAAGGCTGTCCGGGACGGCAGATGGGGGAAGGCAGGGGGGAAGAAACTCATGTTGATCAGAGCAGCTTGGAGCAGGTCAGGCAGTCACGAATCTCAGCTGCAGCCTCCACCCCTGGCAGCTGATGGGGGTCCTAGAGGCACGGCCAGACCAGGGCTGGTTCCCCCCCCCCGCGGCCAGCCTGGACCTCTCTTCAGAGCTGTGTTACCTTCTCTGGCTGGAAGTAGGAAAAAAGGGCCGAGTCACCTGGGATCTCTGATTTAAGCCTGGATCCTCCAGAGGCATGAACAATTCTTCTCTTGGTCACCCAAGCTGCCAATCCATGCTATAACTTCTTTAGGAAAAAAAAAAACAAACCCATCACATCTGGGCTGGACCACCACAATCATGTTGCACAAGTGGGTTGTAGCAAAGGAGTAAACAACTCTGTTTGTGGCAGCAAGCCATGGCAAGCAGGGTTAATTTGTTTCGCTATCAAGCTGATTGTGAACAATTCCTCCTTAACAATGAGAGGCAACCATGTGTACCTGCACCTGAATCTCTGGGAGTCGAACATTTATCATCCCTAGGGGTATAAGGACTAGATGTAAAGATTTCTCCCACAGGCCTTTCACAACTATGTCTGCATGCAAATATATGTGTATCGATTTTAAGGATGGGACAAAAATCAGGCAAAAGTCTTCTTATTGTCATATTGTGACAAATGTTTTCAAAATATAGAGATGCTTTAAGTAAAATTTTTACTTTTGTTTTTGACCCAACTGCTCCTATGCTCCCCATCCACAGCAGCATGGTGGACAGTGTTAAGCAAGACATACAGTAGCTTATTATGTAGCTGCAGTATGGTTGCTGATTGAGCTCTGGGTGGCAGGAAGTGCCTGGAGCACCAGGCAAGAGTCTGTGAACTAGTGCCCAACCATTTGCAAAACAAAGGGCACAGGGAACCTGTGGCTCAGCCAGGTGACCAGAGCTCAGGCACAGCAGGAGCTAGGGTCCCGTTTGGAAGACCCTAGACTATCATGCATAGGGTGAGTGTGTAAAACCCCAGGGCTTCCTTTGTTTGGCTTCCTCATGAAACCAGTTCAAGCCATTTCTGCATTACTTTACCAGGTAGAGGACTTTGCATTTTTCTTTTTTTGTGAACTTAGAAACTTTCTTTTGACTTATTTTTCCATTTTGTCAGGACTACTGCTGAGCAACAACCCAATTTGTCAAGCACTTCACCTCTACTTTTCCTGCAGTTTTCTGGCTGCAGCAAGAGAATTCCCTTCCCCAGCTGCAGTGTTTTACAGAAGGGTGTTCACACACTATTCTCACTGTCTGCTGGTAGAGGAGACACCGCTACTCACAGCAATAACCTGACAAGGAATTCATGTGTACACAAACTTGCACGTACATGTGTGTGTGCACACACACACGCTACCAAGTTAAGCCTGAAAAAAGTGGAATTCATTACACTGTGGTGGTTTGCAGCTATGCCGCATATTTCAAGGACTTTCCTGCTCCAGGAGTAGAAGAATGCTGCATTTCAAAACACCTGGTTCCTTGCCTAGCTGTAAAACAGATAATTTAAGAGAAAAAGGGGGAAAAAAGTCTTACTCTGATCTCACAGAAGGATATGTGCAAACAACCGTTTTCTAAAAGGACTAGCCCCTTTTTAGAAAGTACTGCTTCCCCTTCCCCACCTCATCCATTGGCTTCAGCTCTCATGCCAAAAGAAAATCATTGCATTTTTCACTTTTTTTTTCTTACAGTTGAAAGTATCCTCTCATTTTCACACCTTATTTCTAATTCTGGAATGCTCACAGACCTAGCTGTGGCTCTGGAAGGCCACTCCAACAAAGGGAAAGTCAGCTCTACCTCTCTTCCGTGTTCCCTTGCACTCTCTCCCTAGTTTCCTTAGAAAAGACAGGTCAAAGTGTCTCTGAAAGACTTAGCGAATGGGTCTGAGTTTTTATCTGTAACTTCACAAATAAGACTAACAAATAAAAGAAAGTAGAAACCTTCAGAAATTTAAGGAATCAGGAATACAGATCATTTTGGAATGGCATGTACTGCTTGAAATGGGACTTGAAAAAAATCTGTCTATGCAATATGTCTTATTTAGGATCAGCACTAACAGTCCTAATTTTGGTTGTTCTCATCTGTCTCCTTCTCCTGGTCAGTGGCAGGGTTTGTTAGTGGAATTTTGGTTAGAGTAGTCTTTGTTTGGCTTTTATCCATACACAAAGGACTCAAAATGAATATGTGGCTTAGCAAAAGATTTTATGTGTACGTATTTGTTCCAAAGTATTGAGTGGTAAAATAGGTATTTAGATATTTATGTATTTAAAAATTCACCGCTGCAGTCTTGGAATGAAAACATAAGTATCACCGTATCTCTGAAAATGAGCCAGAGGAAATCAGGAAAGGGGAGTACTCACTTTCAATCAAGCTCAGAATGCTGGAATGATGTCAAGAATAGTGGAGCTGAGAGGTGGAATAATTTCTGAAAACATGGTGACGAGGAAAAGAGCTGGAGTTGGTGAGTTTATGGGAATTTGACAGTTTTGGTGTAGATGACTGATTTTTTTTTCCTGGCTTTTAAAGGGTTGGTATTGACATAATACACTCCAGACTGCCAATATTTACCTTTTGCTTTAATCAGTCATGTAAAAGAAATGTGTATTAAAAAAAAGAATTAATTTACTGTTGTGTATAATGAAAAGCCTGGGAACAGTCTGAGGGTTACTCAGCTAATAGATAATCTTCCTGCTCTAGTTCGGATGGTGCCTGTTACTGAGGAGGGATATTCTTTTGATGCTAAGGCAAAAAAAGGAAATGTATGGTCATTAGGAGCAAGATCAGTAACATGGGAGGACTACAGAGGTGCCGTTCTCTAAATTGGAGTTGAAGCTGTCTAGTACTGTGGGAAACAATAAAAAGGGCTTAAAAATATTAATAGCAAAAGGCAGACCAGAAATAGCATTGGTCAATTACTTGATGAGGACAGTCAGTTCCCAAACAGGAACATGAAGTAGACAGAGATGTTTAAGGATTTCTTTGCCTCCAACTTCTACAATGCAGATGGGATCTGGGACCACCAGAGCCCTGAGCTGGAGGACCACAACTGCAAGAATGATTTGTTGTTGTTGGTGGTGGTGGTTTTGTATTTTTGTTTTACTTTTTCATGTTAGCAATTAGCATTGATACATTCAGGAAATAAAGGGCAGAACTGTAAAAATGAGTAAGTGTGGTGGTTTAAAACCGGTTGGAAATTAAAGTTAAAATAACCACTGCACTTCTCCCTGAACCATAGTGCCCTGTCCAGACTGACTGCTTCTGAACTGCACAGCTCTGTGGGTTCAGCTGTGTTCAGTAGTATTCGGCTAGGCTTGACTGTGTTTACCACTTGGAGCTGCATTTCTCCTGAGGGATGAGAAGGGGCAAGCAGCATGGAGAGAGGGGCCGAGTCCACCGTGCTGGTTGCTGGCAGGTTCTTTGAGGAAGGAATGGAACAAAATGGCACCCTCATAGTGTACGTTCATCTTTCTCTTCCCCCCAAACCCATGGCTCCCAGTGATGATTTCAGGATACAGAATAGCAGCTTCTTACCCATGCCCACACAGTGCTAGGCTCTGCCCTCTTCCCAACACAGCCGCAAGTAAAACTAGGGCAATAAGGAATGTCAAAGTCTTTGAGTTATAAGAAAGTAGCCAATTGGAACATTTTTTTTTAGAAGGCAAAGGGAAAATCAGACCAACATGAAATTAAGTGAAAAATTGCTTCAGAGAATTTAGAGTGAAGAAGAAATGTAATAAAAACTCAGACAATTCTGTCCCAGCATTTCCTTTTAAAAAGCAAAGCAAGCATTCAGCAACTGCATTTTTTATGAAGAGCATGCCCATATTTTTTCTGAGTGGAGAATATATATTCTCAGAAAATACAGTTTACTGGTAAATCAGAAACAATCCTTTAGGAAAGCTGTATGTCAAATATTTTTTTAATTGTCCTGGATTGTTTTATGATAATTATTCAAAATTTTCAGCCCATTAAGCTCACTCAGATCTCCTACCCTGATATAACAATGGGATTTTCAAACATGTATTTTTTCCATGCTTTGTCATAACTGAATTTTTTCCCTTTAGCAAACAAACGTTTTACTATGGAATTCTAAAGGAAAGAAACGTTCCTGAAAGATGCCTCCGTCTTTTGTTCAAAATGGTTTAGACTGTCACTGCACTGCTATTTTAATCTGGCAGAAGTATGGGTTGCTGTTGAGAGGAACAGACTGACTTTCCTTCTCCTGCTGTCTTCTGCCACTTCTTCCCACCACTTCTCATGTGCCACTGATATGCCTGAGGCTGTGTGATGTCTTGCTTGAGGGTGTCACTCCAGTTGAAAGCTCATTTTTCTTTTGGTAGCCTGGTTTTCCTGACTGTGAGGAGTGTAAACAGTAATGGCAGCCCAAGGGCAGCAACAGGTGAGGAGGTGAACAGGATTATTCTTTGATGTTTGATGGTCAGTTTAAGCTCAACAGGAATTTAAAAAGTCATTTTTTGCTAATATTACGAAGTATTGATAACTTGTTTGAAAACTGGTTTTCAGTTGAATTAATTAATCTGGTTTTTGCACTCACACACCTTTTGTTTTTCAGTAAAAGACAAATTGCCAGAGAACCACACAATTTCAGTTTGGATAAACAATTAAATTGATACAAGTGTTGGGTATATAATCTTGGCAAGCCTCTAAGGATCTTTTGTGGTTTAGGAATGGAAACCCCAATTCAGTGTCCCCACCAGACTTCTCAAACCATTCACCACTCTCTCACTCCCCCACTTTTCCCTGCCCCCTCCCTCCTGTGGCTCAGTGGAGAGGAGGATTACTATACCCACCCACTCAATGCCATGTTCTCTAGCCCAGGTGTTTATAAGGCTATTCTTGAAATGAATCCCATTGTCTGACTCAATCCTTTCAGGGGTACCATGCCTCCAAAGGACTTGCTTTTCAAGGCTCAGGATGGTGTTCCGAGCAGTAGCATGAGGCACAGGGTAGGTTTACAACCATTGAGTGGTGGGTTCTACCATCGTGAGCACATAGTGCTCGCCTTGGTGGGCTTGGGAAGAGTGACATAGTCAATCTGCCAGGCCTCCCCATACTTACATTGGACCACCGCCCACCATACCATAGGGGCTTCACCCGCTTGGCCTGTTTGATTGCAGCACATGTGTCACAGTCATGGATAACCTGAGAAATACTGTCCATGGTTAGATCCACCCCTCAGTCTTGTGGCCACTTATAGGTTCTATCTCTGCCATGATGATCTGAGGCATCATGGGCCCATCAAGCTAGGAACACCTCTCCCTTGTGTTGCGGATCTATCTTTGACACCTCTATCTTCACAGCCTGATCTACCTGCTCATTGTTTTGGTGCTCCTCATTTGCCCAACTCTTGGGGACGTGGGCATCTACATGACGGACTTTCATAGGTGGCTTCTCTACCAGAGTGGCAATGTCTTTCCACTCATGAGTAGCCTAGGTTGGTTTTCCTCTGCGCTGCCGGTTGGCCTTTTTCCGCCTTTCCAGCCAGCCCCACAGAGCATTGGCTACCATCCACAAATCAGTGTAGAGGTAGAGCTTTGGCCACTTCTCTCTTTCAGCAATGTCCAGGGCCAACTGAACTGATTTGTGTTCAGCAAGTTGACTCGATCCACCTTCTCCTTCAGTAGCTTCTTCGACATGTCATGTGGGGCTCCATACGGCCGCTTTCCACTTCCGATTCATCCCTACAATGCGACAGGAACCGTCAGTGAAAAGAGTGTAGCTTGTTGTATCGTGGAGCTTCTTCGGCCTCTGTCACTTGCTCTTGTTCCTCTTCATCTGTGAGACCAAAGTTTTTCACCTTCCGGCCAGTTGGTAATTACTTCCAAAATCCCAGGGCGATTTGGGTTTGCAATACAGGCATGCTGCGTAATGAGGGCGGTCCATTTGCTCTGTGTGGTGTTGGTGGTGTGGTGGGTAGAGGGAACCTTTCCTTTAAACATCCACCCCAGCACTGGTAACTGGGGTGCCAGGAGGAGTTGTGCTTCTGTTCCGATCACTTCTGAGACGGCTTGAACTCCTTCATAGGCGGCAAAGATTTCCTTCTCTGTGGGAGTGTAATTGGCTCCAGACCCTCTATAGATTTGGCCCAGAATCCCAGTGGTTGGTCTTGAGTCTCCCCAGGCACCTTCTGCCAAAGGCTCCAGGACAAGCAATTGTTCCTGGTTGTGGAGTAAAGCACATTCTTCACATCTGGTCCCATCCTGACTGGGCCAAGGGCTACTGCATGAGCGATGATCTCCTGCTTGATCTGGGCAAAGGCATGTTGCTGTTCAGGGCCCCAGTGGAAATCGTTCCTCTTGCGGGTAACCAGATAGAGAGGGCTCACGATCTGGCTGTACTCGAAAATGTGCATTCTCCAAAAACCTATAGTGCCTAGGAAAGCTTGCGCTTTCTTTTTGCTTGTTGGTGGAGACATCGTGGTGATCTTGTTGATAACTTCAGTGGAGATCTGATGCTGTCCATCTTTCCACTTTACTCCTAGGAACTGGATCTCTCGAGCAGGTCCTTTGACTTTGCTCTTCTTGATGGCAAAACCAGCTTCCAGGAGAATCTCGATGGTCTTCTTCACCTTTCTCAAACACTTTTATTGCTGTGTTCCCCTACACAATTATGTCTTTGATGTACTGTAGGTGTTCCGGAGCCTCTCCCTTTTCCAGTGCAGCCTCGATCAGTCCGTGGCAGATGGTGGGGCTGTGTTTTCACCCCTGGGGCAGTCGGTTCCAGGTGTACTGCATACTCCTCCAAGGTGAAAGCAAACTGAGGACTGCATTCTGCTGCCAGAGGAATGGAGAAAAATGTGTTAGCAGTGTCAATAGTGGCATACCACTTTGCTGCCTTGGACTCCAGCTCATACTGGAGTTCCAGCATGTCTTTCCCAGGGTTGCACAGGAAAGAGCACAGGTCAGCTTGTGGGGTGTACCTTCTCTCTCTAGCTGGGGGACGTTGAGTTCTGACGTTGGGGCCTGTGACTCACATTGGTGCGCCATGGGAACTGTTCCTCCTCATCTCCTCCCTCATCTCCTCCCTCATCCCCTCCCTCATCTCCTCCCTCATTTCCTCTTTGAGTTCCTTAACCATGATGCAGAGATATGAGCCTGCATTGGGCCACTGATCATACTTCCATAATTTCTGAGCTTGTTTGCAACAGAACCCACTGTCTCTTGATGGTCCTCAGCATTAGTTGTTGCAATGAAGGTGGCGTATTGAGATGGCCCTAGAGTTGCCAGATTCCCCAATATTTGCCCTGTGCACCTGACTTTGTCAGGGTCATTATCATGCTCCCAAAGAATACCTCCAATACTGCCACTTCTCTCAGCTGTTGGATCCCATCCTCAAAGGTCTTCCAGTGCATTCTATGATGGTGCTCCTGCATTCTCTGTCTGCAGACAAACCTCTCCCTTACCCTCATTAAAAGCTACTCCCAGAGGGAAAGGGGCCTTGGCTCCCTTACAAATACCCGATACACACCTGAGTCCTGGGTCAAAGGTCCCAAATTCCTTGCCTCACTACTATCCAATTGCACGCCTGTATCCATAAGGTCCCAGACCTGGAGTAACCAGGTGGCGTAAGCCTCACACCCCCATTGCACAGTGTCTTTGTGCAGATTATGGAGACTTTCATATGTCAGGGACTTGGTGATGATCTCAACCTCTGGCTCCCTCACGGGTTGTGAGGGCCCTCCTTTCTTCTTTACTGGGTCCTCTGATTTCACCTTTG
>VWZU01003575.1:0-12068 GCA_013397095.1 Sterrhoptilus dennistouni
CCAGCACCCCCAGGTCCTTTCCATCAGGCATCTTCCCAGGCACTGTGCCCTAAACCTGAAGGGTTACATGGGGTTGTTGTGACCCAGGTGGTCAGCAACACTCAGCACTTTTATTGTATTTGGCTTGGCCCATCAATCCAGTCTGTTCAGATCCCTCTGCAGAGCCTTCCTGTCCTACAGGATGGACATTCCCACCTAACTTGGTGTCCTCTGTGAACCGACTGAAGGGACACTTTGTGGAAACCTTTGAACTTCTTAGGGGAATCCCCAGGGCTTTGCCCTGAAAGAATCTACCATATAGTTTCCCCACTTAGGCTGAAAGAAAATATTCTCCCCCCATGGTGCTCTGCAACACTATATTAATCTATCTCTGTTTTGGTTTCCCCATTGGTCCGTGGGCTTTGCCCACCTCTTTTTCATATATGTGCCTAGTTCTCGAGGTTTCTCCTTTCTCTGTTTCCCCATTGGTTGTGGTATCCCTGGTGGTCTGCCCCCATGTCCCCTATAGGTCGTTGCCCTTTGCCCTGCCCTTGTACCACCCTTTGCCCTCAGACCATTGGTTCCTGACCCCATACTTAATCCTGAGAACTCCTTTGATCTGGGTCTTTCTGTCCCTGAACTCTTTGGTGTGTGTCTGCAAAATAAACTGCACTGGAACTTACACAGGAGACCCTTCCTGCCTCTCCTTGCTGAGCTAGCTGTGGTGTGTATGGTGTCTGGACTTGTCCTTGCCTGTGTGCCCACCCAAGTGGCTTCTCCAGAAGAGATACTTTTTGGGGGAAGGTAGCAACAACCACCATCAGCACTTGATCCCCTCATGCAAGTTATCAGTGAAGATGTTAAACAGGATGGTCCCAGTACTGAATGTTGGGGAACACCATGCATGACCAGCCTCCAGCTGGATGTAAATCCGTTCACCACCACTCTCTGGACTTAGACATCCATGCACTTTTTACCCAGCAAACTATGTACCCACCCAAGCCATGAACAGCCAGCTTTTCTGGGAGAATCTGTGGGAAATGGTGCCAAAGGCTTTACTAAAGTCTAAGCAAACAATGTGCACAGCCTTTCATAAAAGGAGGTTGGTCAAAGAGGATCTGCCTTTTTTAAGCCCATGCTGGTTGGGATGATCCCTTGGTTGTCCAGTTCATGTCATGTGATTGCATTCAAGATGATCTGCTCCATTACCTTCCCAGGAACCAAGGCTCCATTACCTTCCCAGGAACCAAGGTCAGGGCAACAGGCATGTAGTTCCCCAGATCTCCTTCCAGCCCTTCTTGCAGATGTGTGTCACGTTTGTTAACTTCCCATCTAGTTGTTATGAATCTCTGCATTTGTGGCACTCTGACAAAGCTGTGCTTTAGCACCAGACTTGTTCTGAAGCTTGACATAGAATTTCTTTGTGTCTCTCCAAATGTCTCAGCTGCAGGCCTTACCTTTGCTGTCCTGCGTCTATGCCAGAGCCTCGAATTTCTCTGTGGCAGAAAGCACGCTGCTTGAGAGCAATGAATTAATTTTTAAGTCTTGTGGCTTGGCTTCTAAGTCTTCTGCTGGATGTAGAGGACGGCACAGTCCACTATAAAAAAGTAATTATGCTCTTTGTCACGGTTCTGTAACTAGGTCTAAAGCTGTATGTAGTCTCTTTACATGGAGAAGGAAATTATGTACACTTGATTCTGGTGTTCAAAATGAATTGTTTATGGACATATAGATACATTATACTTCGAATGAATAGTGAACACAGATGCATTTGCTGGTGATATCTGGCCCTCTTCTGGTCTGATCTGGAATAACTGGGAAACGATCTGTTATGCTCAGTGTAATTTTGTAAGGAAACATGGCCCCAGGACAGTAGAAATCCAGGCAAACCACCTGAAAAGAATGGGCTTTCCTAGACTTCTTATGAGGTTCTTTACATTCTTGTAATTAGCTAACACACCTAGTAGAATTTTTAGAGATGAGGACCCTGGGAAGCCAGAATTGCTGAGGTGCAAAGAATCAAAATACTGCAGAAGAAGTTATGCTATCATTTCCCATCACCAAAGAAACTTTTATTTTCATATGAATTACTGTATATCCTGTTTATGAAACATGCCAGTAGAACTTTCTTGTGCAGGTGAGCTAAAATGGCTTAAAATGCACATTGCCATCTCCCATTGCTGGCTTCAACAGAGCAGAAGTGCATTGTGACTCTGTATACACCATTTAATTACTTAATCTCAATTGTTCTTGTGATGTCTTGCAGAAATGGATGTCATCTTGGAGATTACATATTATAAACCAGGTTGTCACAGCTTTCTCTCAAAAAAACCCTCAATCAAACAAAAGACCCAAACAACAACAACAACAAACCTCCAGGTTTTTACAGTAGGTTTGGGTTAGATCCAGAGCATCAATGACCTATTTAGCAGATCAAACCTACACAAAATGGATGTGACTCATTGTCTATGCATGTTGAAGAAGTCAGGAGGTAATTTGTCCCTTTCAACAATTTGACCCCAAAGCTTATTGTAATATAATTAGTCATCTGGAAAAAAGGAGATGTAATTAGATAATAAGATCCATAAGATAATTTTATGGATTTCTGACAGATCCCCAAAGCCTACACATGAACCTGTGCCTGCCTAAGGAGGAGAAGTAAGTTTGGCTCATCCTAAAAGATGAACCTTGGAGTGGTGATTAGTTTTTAAGAAGAATGAAGATAAAAAGCAAGATAATTAAAACATACTCTCCTATAAAGCCATACTGTCTTTAATAATCCCTCTTCCTGTGTATTTTTCCAGGTACTTCCTGGTGAAAACTATTGTGATGTATTGTTGCATATTATAGTGATTTGCTTCTCCTGAGTATGTGCCATGCACTTTGAGGATTTCATTTTCTATATCTTCAATATAGATAACGATGATGCAATGATATCTAAGCAAAGCATGGTGCTCAGGCAGAACCGTGTAGCTGTTACTTTAATTCACTTTGACAAAAGATTTCCTGTCTTTCAAACAAGTCTACGCTTACATGATGTCACATCATCCCTTGTAACAAAATAGCACGAATTGTTTCAAGTGAGTAACCAAATACCTTCCACCAAAAAGAGCGCGAGCTTGTTTTAGCTTTACTTTGTCCCCGGAGCAAAAGGCACTGCGGAGCTGCCGCACGGTGTCACTGCGATGCCGAGGAAGAGCCCCCTGCCAGCTGGGACCTGACAGGGTCTTTGTAGTCATTTGGTGTTTCAGGAGTTGATATCCCACGGGTTCACGTGGGGTATTAAGTGCTAGCTAGGAGAAATACGGAATATATTGCTGTACTTCCTATGCTATCTATAAACAACATCATCTACCAGAAATTATATGCTTCAAAGTTGCCTCGTCAGTGAAGCCACTTTTATCTAAATGAACTCATGAAATAAAATGACGGACCAGCTTTTGCCTCCTCCTTGTTTTGGAAAAGGGACAGACAAAATACAGGTGCCAGTGTTTCTTTATTTTCTGTCTAAAGGACAGGATGTTTTTGTGCAATCCTACTAGCCCACAACTTGTCCTGGTGTGGATGTACAGAACAAAAAAATATTTGAAGACTGGTTTAATGAAGTCTAATAAATAATCTTAGAGAGATTTTAGGCGTAACTGTAAACTATTTGGAAGTAGATCCTGCTGCCTCTCACAATCATCAGTAACTGTACAGCACAAAGAGATTTTATCAGCCAGTTGCTTGTTTGTCTCTGATTTGTGTTGAGAGGGCCATTGTATTTGTCTGTGTGTGGTTGTTAACAAATATACATATTGTTTCTAAATTGTTTTATGATAAGGCCTGTGGAGAATGCCAGGCAGAAGCCAAAGAAAACATTACATAAATAGTCTCTAATTTGCTTTTCAACTGTATGAAATGAAAACACTCTTAAAAACAGAAGAGTCATGCTTTATTTCTGCATGTAAAAAGTCCACCATTTCTTCATACAAATTTTACCCAGATAATTCTTGCACTCTTAAGGCTAGCTGTACTTCCAGGATTTGCCATGCTCATTATATTTCTGCAGAAGTCAGACAAGCCGGAACTAAAAATCCCCATTGCATGCAGTTATCCAAAGGGTAACATGAGCATATTCACATCTAGAATATTGTATAAGGTGACACATTTATATTATAAACGCATCTTCATGAGAATAGCTAGATAATACAGAGAGCTACAGTGGGGATGTCTGTGTGTGTAGGTGCTTGTGTGTGTGTAAGGTTAAACCTCACAGAGTATCCTTACTCGAGATGTTTTCCGTGTTGACTACCTCTAAGGCACCCTCTTGTGAAGTGGGACAGCATTGCCAATTCTTTTCTAACAGCATTTCCTGGTGTCTGTAATCAATTGACTGTAAAATAAAATGGCACTTCTAGAGTGCTCTTTAGTACTCCTGTGGATCATAAGGATAAGCAGCAAAGCTGTACCTTAAACACAGCAAGAAAAAGCAAATGTTGCTTTCCCTTGAAATACTGATCCCAGGTGACTTCTCACAGGCATTAGCCATGCTGGGATCCATTCAAGATCACTGGCTGGGGCATATTCTTATCTACGCAGTGTTTTCCAAAATGACTACTCATTGCCTATGAAGATGTGGCTGGAAGAATCAATGGAAGTTAAGAAATAATTCATTTCTATGCCATCATATGAAAATCCTTTGAGTCACAGGTGAAGAAAAACCTCAGTTGAGCAGATTCCCCCACATGGGCAACTACAGCTAAGAGGCTGATGGGGAAACCCACTGAGAGACACTTGTGGCAGTTCCCAAGATAAGATGAGCTGGCTTTCTTCATTAACTCCTAACATATTAGATTTCAGAATCTTGATCAACTTACTGATCTTGGACTTTTTAACTCCACGACAAACTTAGAATTAGAACAGCATGTATAAATGGAAAAGGCCAAATATGACTTCTTACTTATTTCCATTGCTCTGTTAATTAAAAAAGCATACTTAACACCATATCACAGTGTATTAAGTTTATATCTAATACCTTCCCACACACTACATTGTCTAAAGTTTGAATAATATTTCAGATCTGTTTTGAATCCTTGTCCTTCTCTTTCATTCAGCAGATAAACTGGTGTAACACTTCCTTAGTAGGTTGTACTAGGTTGTAATTTTAGCTGTTTAGAGAATACTCTCTTGTGCAGATTGTGCTCTTGGAAGTGCTTATTGCCCACCAAATACCACAGGAGCCAACCTGTGTCCTCCCAAGAGCCCTCCAAGACACACAGTCCCATGCAGTTCCACTAAAATTGTACAACCTCTAGGATTTTGGGTCATAGGTGGTCTAAACCAGTCTGACTACAGTTATGTTGGTTAGCTAGGCTGACCAGAGTCCTGAAAACCAACTGAAAAGCTGGTTCTTAGCATTCAGCTCAGGAGCAGGAAAACATATTTCATAGCTGCTGAAAGCTGCTAAATACCTGCTTTTAATAGGTCTAATTTAAACCAACAAACATTTATTTGGATTGCGCATTTCTTTCAGTGGCTCAGTTAATGGGGCTGAGTAATGAATGGAGGCACCACTGGATTGTATTAGCACTGCAGTACCGTGTTAGCAACCTTTTGGTCCTGCTCAGGAGGCTGTAAAATGCTTTGTTCCTCACAACATAAACACCATTATACTACTGTCAGGGTTGAATTTACTTACCATTAAGCAAATGTATATAATCCTACAATTGGCGCTGCCCCAATGACAGGAGCTGAGGAATGCTGCCACAATATGCAGCCAGATGTTTCAGGGTGGGACATTTCAGAATGGGTCCAAGTTCTCTACTCCGGGGATGTGAGCTTGGACTAGCATAGAGAAGAGCTGAAAAAGCCAGGGCTAGCACTAAGGAGTGCAAGCAGTTGTTCTCTGATGCAGCAGCAATGCTGAATCGTGCAGTGGAGATGGGACCTTAGTCATGCTTCTCAACTCTGTTCAAATACTAAATGTGTTGAAGGCTTTGGTACAGTTTGGGAACAGGTTCCTTGAAGAAATTCCTGGTATTTCCTGGTTCCAGGCAGGCTGAAAAACACTGTGAGAATGTAGTGGGTTTTGGTATGTCCATTTATGGACATGAATCAAAGGAACTGCAGGGAGGAAAAAAAGTGGAAAATGAGAGGAAAAATAAGTTAACTGAACTACTTCCTCTCTCAGATTCTTCTCGGGTTTTGGGCAAAGCCTTACAGTGGTATTTCATCCCAACTTCTCCTTGCTAACTACTTCCATATGTAGGCATAGTATAACATCAGTTAAAGCCACATTTAAGCACTGTTTTTAAAGAACTTGGGGTTTTGGTGGTAGGATACAAAGTCAGAATGGTTGAATTATTATATATTCAGGTAAGAATATTACTGTTCCTTCTTAAATTTAATGTCCTTTTCAGTATAACGAAATGAGAGCTTTCTTCAAGTGCAAGGTTTGAAAAAGCTATGCTGCATGAAAAAATACAAATGATCTAGTAAAGAATATGCTATTTCTAGTGGTGTCCAAAAGTCAGTTTTCTCAGCTGAGTCCCCTTCTTTGTGAGACAAACAACTGGATACTGTTCAAAGACTTATTTATTCCTGTGTGGTTTCAGATCATTAAAAGTGGCTCATTCTTGAAGACTTTTTAAACTAGTGTCTTTTGGATGTGTCTTAGCTCTGAGGAATCTGACAAATTTCCATCTGGACAGTAGAGCCTATTTCATATGAAAGGGCTATAATCCATGTCTGTTGTTCACATCTGTATTGTGTTAGAAAACTAAGCTGCAAAGCCATGCAAAACTGTTATGGTACAAAAATCTGAAATACGATGGCTTAGAACTATTTCAAAGTATTCGATATTCTGGTCTCCAGCAACCTTGAATTTCTGTTTAATATTTAATTGAATACCTTCTATTAAATTAGTATTGACTTTACAGTGATTCTTTACTAACTGTATTATTAATGTAGCTGGGGATCCATTTAAAGAAGCTAGTAACTAGAATGAATATACTTTCATACGTGAATAAAATATTTTAAAAATACAATAGCCAACCTGCACAAGGGGATTTTTTGAGGATGCAAACAACCAAAAGCAGACCTCCAAAAAAAGGTATTTTGAAAGGAATATGAACCAGTGTTCTCTCCCATGTAAGTGACTTTGGACTTTTGAACTCAGTTTTTATTCTTCCATCTATGCATCTTGGGCACAAAGAATGAAATCAGGAAACTTCTTTACGGTTGAAAGGTCCACATTGTAGCAATCATTTAAGATGCCATGAATTCCACACAAGAGCTCCTTTTTCCTGGGATACCTTAGAAAGAAAGCCTTACAAACAGTATGATGCCTACCTACTACCTCTAGGAGAGCTTACAACAAAATATTTAAATTTCTTTACTTTCAGAGGTCTAACACCTGTGAAACGGTGTAAAATGTATGTTTCTGTCAGAAGACTACACATGTTCCTGGAAAAAGGAATGCAATCCATTAAATGCATACCTGAGTTTTATGATCCCTGATATGCTCAACAACTTGATTAACAGATTTGCATATTTAGCATACTTTCTTATTTAAATTCACAGTGGCAACTGCAAACTACTATCAAAATATTCTGACAGGCCTCTTCTGTGCTCTGCTGGCCTGTGAAACAGTGCAGAAATGTTTCAGATGGCTGTCAAGGCAGTTTCATCATCACATAATCTGGGGAAGGATAGGTAGTGGTCCTGGGCTGCTTTGGGGGAACCCCTTTGTGGGTGTCTTTTAGACAGCCCTTCCTCAACCAGAGCGCTGCTGTTGCTCTCTGACCCTCCAGCCTTGTTTGCCAGGCACAGCTGGACAACAGTGCCTGGGGAGGCCACAGCGTTGTGTGGCTTGGGGGTTGGAGATACAGCCCACCCTGCAGAGAGCGGGGAGCAGAACATGAGTGAATCTCATGGGCCCGTGGTCATGAGGCTCATGAGAATTATGGTATTAGGAAATGTCATTCATTATAATATCTGATACTAACTGGTAAAAGGCTGCAGAGCAGAGCTGTTCATCAACAGGCTTAAGCAGTGCCATAAGCACCCCAACTCTCACAGGAATTAATCCCAACCTGTCAGGTACATTGTGCTTCTTTCTGTTCTGCTAATCCTGAGAGCTTCTACAGCAATGGTTATGAATGAAGTCCATGTACATCCTGTCCTTTCTGGAACTAGAAATTACAGTTTTCTTGTTATTTGGGGGTGGAGCCACAGTTTCAGTCAGGCAACCAGTCCTTGGTGTTGTATGAGTGTTTGGAGTGTTTCCAGGGTGAACTGAATGGCTGCACAATATTCATAACCTGAAAAAAAAACCAGAGAAAAAATGCTGGAGAGCCTCAGGGAGCATAAGAGCCAGAGGCTACCCAAAAGTATTTCATATGGGACATAGAAAGCCACTTCCTCATGCCAGGAGAATTCCTTTTATTTTTCAGAGGAAGGGAAAATGCTTCTACGGCTTTGAGCAAAGGCTGGTGAAGCTATTGGCAAGACTCCCATTGACTTCCCATTAGTTTAGGGCTCTGTTGTTCATCATTAGTCAAAGCTGGTGTTACACCGATTTGCTGCTAATGCTAGCTGAAATCAATGGGATTGGAAGGTGCTCAGGAAGGACAGACGTTTTTGTAACCTAACACTCTTTCAGCACCAGGAAATTCCAGATTGAACTTGTTTGCCTGAAAAGGATTCTTGTTGGAGAGCATGTTTATTTCTGAAAACAAGAACTAATGCTTCTAGTGCAAAGGTTAATTTTGAATTCAAAGAATCTCCTTGTCTTAATAAAGGGACAAAAAAGTCTATGGTTAATGTAGGACTCAGCACAGGACTGAAGCTTTTCTTTTAGCTTCAGGGGGATGAGGCAAGTGACTCACAACTGTCTTTACAGTAGTTCTTGCTTATCTAAGAAGAATGTTTGGACCATTATCAAAACGTGTAGCTCTTAAAATACTTCTTATCCTTGGGCCTGCAAGAGTTTGAACCCATGGACACTTTACACATATGTCACATACAATGATTTGGCTTCATCGGCACACAGGAAGATAATCTGTGGAATTGCCACCAGAGTTCAATGTTCTACCATTAACACTTAGGTGTTAATTCAAGTAAGGCTCCACCTAAATTAGTCCTATACTGCGTGAAGGTTAAATCAGAAGCTTTTTAGAGACCCCTTCCAACCTGTGATTTTTATGATACAACTCATTAGCTCTTCCCTGAGAATTGCACCAAATTTTGGACTTCTGGATTTGAGTCTAGAGTCAATGCTTTCAGTAATTAAAAATATTTTCCTTGCCTTAGTTGAAAACAAATCTTAACCAGTGGAACACCTCAATGTAATCAAGCATGCTGTGTGGTGTTTTACAACAGCAGTTGAATACCATAGTGACCAGCTGGCTCCCTTCAAATTACATGGGATGCATGAGGAGACCTGCTTCACTTTCTAATGGGTTGGCAAAGCAAGCCTGGCTCTTCCCTCCATTCTAAATTCAGAAGAGTAACAAACAACAGTTGGTTCACTAGTAGCAGAATAAGTAAATCATTAGCTTATTCCTAAGTTTATGTGCTTCTGGAGAAAGAACTCACCACATATTAGTTGATTTTCATCTAGTGCAAAGGCAACCTCTTTAGAAACATGAGAAGGAATGGTGGAAACTACAGGCAAATGAAATACCAAGCCATTTATATAAAAAATATAAATACTTTATTTTCAACTAAAAAGGTGCAAACATGTAACTTTTGGTCACACTTCTCAACAAATAAACTGTCCAAAAAGAGCCATAGTCAAAGAAAGAAACAAATGCTCAAGTGGAAAGACTGATGAGCTACAGAAGAGCCATTTCTCTTAAAGCCACTTGTCTTATAAAGTAGTAAGCAAACATATTTTGCCAGACAAATGCTTTGTAACATTACTGGCACCTCAACTTCATCTTGACCTCAACTCACCATTTGGCTCTATCTGAACAATTTCCACTAGAGTATCTATTTCATGCTTTGAATGCATTGTCAAACAAGCTTTAAATCTTACCTATCTTGTTCCAAAAAAGAAGGCTATCATTGAACTTTCAAAGCATTAAACAAAAGCACAAAACTTTAAATTAATTTAGATAACTGTACAAATATATATACACACAGTATTTACAATATTCATAAAAAGTAGCTTGTTACAGGTAAATTAACTGCCACAAGCTGTCCAGTCTAGTTGACATGATTCTGATTCTTGCTGGTCAAGCCATCTGAATCAGTGTCAGAGCTGAAACATTACTGTCCTGACTAACAGAACACCTTCTACTTAGCACTTTGCTGGGTTGTTTGCATTCCAGCTGTTGCTGTCTCTAGGCCAGCGCCAGCAAACATGCTAATGGTCTCGTCTCAATTGCACTACTAGATGAAGCATGCTGTACCACGTGAAGGGAACATTTACTTGAATCTCTGCTTTTCCTGCCTGTTTCCCTTAACCCCATCACACCACCTCAGGAACAATATGTTCTGAAGCTGTGTCTTGCTGTGGTCCCACTGTCCGTTTTACGTTCTTCTTCAAACCACCATTTGCGGTCAGTAGAAAAATTGTCTTAAGTCACACGGAGCAGTTTGTTGAAATTAAAAAAAAAACTGATTTAAATACCTTGTGCTATTGAATCATGTTTACAAAATGAGATGCAAATCAGTTCAAGTTGAGAATGTACTTAGCGTCTCCTTCTGGCTTTATGCCATGTCTCCATACATCTTTCTGTAGTACAGAGACTCGAAGATGTCATTGTCTCCAGGGCAGTTATAGTGGCACGCGCAGGTCTTGATGAACATCATTTTTCTTTTCATGATCTCCCCATCAGGGCACTTGAACTCCACAGGGAGGGTGGCTGTTCTGTGGGGTGTGCAGCAGCGCCCGTCAGTGCAAACACCACAGAACTTGGCTCTGTAGGTCTTCACGCTGGTGCAGCCAGACAGCTCAAACTTGATGGGCTTGGAGATTTTGGGGGTGCGAATGCACTTTTTGCCTTTCTGTTAGGATAGAAGTGAATATAAGATGTTTAGAAGGTAGACTTTCACAAAGCACACTAAGCTTGCAAGATAGTGGCGAGCAGACATGCTAATCCTTACTGTATTATCATTAGGCAAGATTGTCTTATACAGTGCCATAATACAGCATGAGAGAAAACTAAGGACATTTAACTAACTGCAAATAGTGATCACCACTAGGGTAAAACTCAAATTTCAAAGTAAATCACTTGAAACTGACTACCTGTCAGCACTGCACTTTTGATCACTAGAGGATGGAAGCAACCTAGTGCAGCATATGTAAAGATAATAGTATTTACCTTGATGTTCTCCTCCAGGTCTGCTTCACAAGGTCTGACCATGCAGAGTCTGCTCTGTTTCTCCAGTCTGCAGAAGGCATTATCATTGGTGACCCTGGTAGAGATACCCATGCCACAGGTCTTGGAGCAAGCACTCCATTCTGTGGTCTGCACCAGGCAGTTGGCACGCATCATTGTTGGGTCTGGACCATAAGTGTCTTCCAGTCTGTAAGCTGCAGGAGACAGAAAACCAAAATGAGACCACTGCCTGACCTCAGCCTTCTAAATGCTCCTTCCTTCCTTCTTTCCTTTTCCTGAGAAATGCAGGCAGCTACACTAAATCCGTCGGATGATTCCACCAACTGCAGCCCTCCAGCCTCTGCCCCGTGCCCGCTGCCCTCACCTCCATGCAGGACGCCCCCTTCCCCCGGCTGCCATCCGCAGAGAGCCCCCCACTCACCGGCAAGCGCAGGTCCCACGGCAGTCTGCTCTTTGGCCTCATCGCAGACCCACTCCTCGCAGCACTTTCCAGGGAGCTTCACCCGGCGCGGGTAGGGGCAGTCGGGGCTGGGCAGGCGGACGTCCATGCTGCAGAGGGGCACGCAGCCCACCGCGCCGTCCAGGCAGGTGCACTGGTACTTGCAGCTGCTCTGGAAGGACTCTCCGCTGCGGTACACCATGCCGCTGAACACGCACGGGGCGCCGTCCCGAGCTGCGAGGGACAGAGGCAGAGCGTGAGTCGGGAGTGCCGGAGGTTCCCTCTTTCCCTCGCCCGGCGGGACCCTGTTCCCGGCCCCA
>VWZU01003575.1:13034-42768 GCA_013397095.1 Sterrhoptilus dennistouni
GTTTCCCTTCCCCTGTGCTCCCCGCTCGTCCCTCCCTCCCTCCCCCGGGCACAGGGGACGCGGGGCGGGTGGATGGAGGTGGCGCGGGGTACCCGGTGTCCGGCGGCGCACGGTCCCGGCGCTTTGGTACCACCGAAAAAAAGGTATAATTACACTACCGGGTATAAATTGACTCTGTGTACCCCTGAATCATACTGAATATTTGTAATGTGTTCCTTCCCTAATAGATGCTCTCTATGAATAGAGAGAGTGCCTATTTACTCTGAAATACTTGGCACAGCGAGTGGAGTCTGAAGCATGGAAGAAGTGGCTATTATTTTCCCACTGCCTGTGTGCAGCTGTCATTTCTGAGCAACACGTTCCTCGCACATCCCTGCTTCCAACCTTGCTGATAGTCCGCCCCAGGATTACAACGAGAAGAGAATGGCATGCCACCACACTTAGCCAAAACCTTAACGCTGTGGTTTGTATTTGACTGAACCCAGGACCTAAACATTGTGGCTTGCATTAAGTCATTGCAGATAACTGCTATGACTATTGTTTTGGGTTTTTTTTCTTTCTGTTTTTAACTGGGAGGATGGCTCTTCCCCGCCTCCTGTGTATGATTTGAATATTCAGTGATGTCATGTTGTTTGACCTCTGCTTTAAGGCAAGGAATGCCAGTGTTTTGGCTTTTGACCTGTGGAAGTACGTTAGTGCTTAGTAAGAGAGACCGGCTTAATGCATCACGTTAAGCCATCTAAAATCTGCTAGTTACCTTAAGAGATCTCATCTTTTGTGTGCAGGCTTTCCCCCACTGCCATTCTCCCTTGTTCCCCACTTCTTTCCATCCCTCCATGTCTAGGCATACTTCCATGCTATGATGCAGCAATAAAACAGGATTCATGAGGGGAAAAGAAGGTCTTCCATGTAATGCCCCAGTAGGACCATTGTGCTGTAAAACTCCTACTTATATTCTGCCAGCATTGTGCTGTGTCTGGTAAAGTCATTTGGATGTCATTTCTTCTACTTGAAATTCTCCATTAAAAGAAATGAGATTGGCTTTGAAAGAAAAAATGAATCCCGGAGGAACAGTTATGGTAAATAATATATGTTCCCAAAACGATGAGGTCTCCTGAAATCTCTATTTACCTGAAGGACTCCAGTGGCCTCAGTGCTGGGTAAATAGTATGTGTACCAAACTATGTATGACATGCATACCAAAATGCAAATGTAACCAGGTAAACAGAATGCCTTTTTTAAATGCCTAAATATGGTAGGAGAACATCAGAGAGAGAGAGAGAGGCTCTAGACATGTTTTATAACTTTCCATGTAAGAGGTTTTTTTAGAGATACAATTTTATTAAACAAAACCTAAGAATCTCACTGACAGAAAAAGTATGCTTAAAAGTAGCAAACTACCAGAAAGCCAAAAAATCCAAAATTAAAGGATAAATCTGTCCTAAGTCCTCCCACTGCAGGCCAAGTACAGCAAGCCCCACACACTTGCTGCCCTGAGAAAAGCGGCTTGAATAGTTATTTGAAATCAGACTAATTCAGGTCTTGCACCACAGTGGATCAGGCATTAGCCCACTAAATTACACGTTGTATGAGCACATGCAGGTAGGTGAGAATCAGAGTCCACAGGAGTGTCTTTTGGTCATCTTGGTTTCTGTGTTGTTAGATGTGTCCCAATGGGTACCTCACTGGTGCGTGTGTGTGTACACACAGGGGCAAAGGGAACTTGGAAGCAAAGGCAGTTCTTGCAGACTCCAATCAGTCTTCAGCTTATCCTTTCTGGTGACAATCACAGAATCCTCAGGGTTGGAAGAGACCTTGAAGATAATTTAGTCCAGTTGGCAATGTGACCCCACCATAATCAGCCCTCAACAGTATCCGTGGATGCCATATCCAGGCGCCTCTTGAGTATGTCAAGGTTGGACATCTTGGCGTTGATGCATGAAATGGTTAAAATGCACTAATTTTGACTTCCATGCAGGTGTTTATACAGCACATGCTTTTAAGATAGTATATTTTTTCTGCTGAAACTAGGAATTCACTACACCAGCCTTGCAGACTTGTTTACACAGCTATATACGGTATGTGTGTGTCTACATCAGCTTTAGTTGGTGAAGTCTTGTAAAATGTACAGGTGTGGATTGCTACATTCCTCTCTTGTGTTTTTCCTTCTTTTTTTTTTTTTTTTTTCTGCTTCCCCCCAAAAAGTCACTTGATCAGGTATCAGACATAGTGAAAACCTGGCAAGACTACAGGAAAGTGGCTAGACTTGTAGTGTTTGTGTACTTAAAGAAAGAATCTTGCACATTTTCAACTTTCAGTCACAGATATTTTTTTATAAGAGCAATTGGAGGTCTGAGCCAGCCCTCAAAACGGAAATCAAAAGCTCCCAGAGAAACATACCCGAGGAATGTGAATCTGATCCAACAACCATACGCAATGCACATACAGTACTGTGAGTCTTATAGGAAGTCTTGCCATATATGGACATCTGGACCCTGAGCTGTTTATCATCACGATAGGCTTGTAGCTGGCTTCAGACGTTTCTGGCTTGTCTCAGGTTTAGTGTGCCAATTAGTTCCTTTCCCAAAATGCTCACCAGGATACTTCTTTAAAATTGTAATAAATACATCTCGAAATTCTGAGAGGTCTGGTTAAAGTTACGTTAGTAGGCTTTTGCTTAAAATGCAGATTCCAAGAAAGACTTACTCTGCTAGCTCAGAAATAGACACAGAATAAAAATAAAGAGATTTATTCCATCATGAATGTGGTTGCCTGGTATTTCTCTTTCTTAGAAGTCATCTGGTAGCTTATTCTACATATCTGCACACATAGAAAGGGCTCTGGAGTAGACCACTTGCTGAACTTTTACCAATCATTTTCTGGGGAGATGAGTGATCTCATGAATCAACAAAGGCAAAAGACCTGTCAAGCAACTTATCCACGTTGTGCAGTTTGTAGTGCTTGGTTAGAGTAGTACAAAGCCTTTCACCTTGGGGCCATGACAACCCATGTCAGCTAATCTTACTAATGAGAGCCATTCGCTCTTCTCCAAAGTGAAACCAAAATAAGAAGGCAGAGAGGGGCAGTGGATAGCATAGGCCCAATGGAATTGTCTGCTACTGAAATGGTGGACCCAGTCCAAATTCCTCAAGATACTGGTTCACATTCTCTGCTAGCATCAGTTGGGTAGTTCACTAAATGCACTGTTGGCCATCAAAATACTGGTACTTGAAAAGTCCAAGTCCATTGGGCTAAAGCAAAATCATCAGATCCAATTCCCGTTAGCAGACATGAGTTTTGTTGTTTTCCGTCATTCTTTATGTGTTAACATGCAAATACTTCTAGAGTCCCTGAGAATGCTGCTTTAAGCACTTGGCTTTATTCTTAAAAAGTAACTGGAGTTTTTGTGAATGTGTGTGGTCTTAAACAAGCAAAGTGATTACTGGAAGTAGAATAATCTAGATGTGTATTCAAAGCACATGTAAAACTATTTGTTCAAAAGTGAGATTATGAGTACTGTGAAGCCAAATGTGCTTTACCTACTGAGCCTCAGAATCAGTTTATCTTACTTTATTCTGAAAAATTTGCCGCAGGTCTGGTCTTAGAAGCAATGTAGGAGCAGCATCCACTACTTCTGTGAGGAGGCTGGCTGTGTCCTGGGTTTTTCTGAGGAAGTAGAGCCCTTCCATGGCTTGCAAAGGTGAGTGGGGAGGGAGAGGTTTGCAGTTGTTTATTTCTCAGATTTGACTGAGGTTTGCCACCTCTTGCTGTAGTAAGTCAACGAGTGTATGGCTGCAGTGAGTCACTAACCACTCCTTTGACAATTGTCCCATAAATGGTTAACAATTCATAAAATGTTAGTGTTGCTGGCTGGAGAGGAAATGTGGCCAGGGATTGACTCAGGACATACACCAGAAATCCTTTTGAGATTCTCAGAGGAACCACGTGGAAAACAGCTGGACGAACACTTCCTCCCACTCTATCGTGGATTATGTGGGCAGGAATGAATCAGATCTGCTTAGTCTACAGTGCACGTGATCTTGTTTTCAGTTTTTCAACCTGCTTCTTTCAGGAGCTGTCAGTGTAAGTTTTGAGGGTTTGTGGGTTTTTTTTTCCCCAGACATCAATGTTTAATTAAGATTTGACCAAATTAGGGACTTCCTTGAACAAATGCAATTTGCTTTGCCATAAACTATGGAATCTCTTAATTTATATTATATCTGCTGTGGAGTAGAGGCCTGGGGAGAATCCTGTGGTATACGTTTTCCATGTTGCCTGATAGGAGAGGGTCAATCCTTTTCCATGTGTGGGTGACAGAGTGGTTTCTTTGGGGAGAAAAGAAAGCAGAGAAATGTCTCCTTTATTTTTGATGCAACCTCAGTTTGCTAACCTTGGTGTAGTGGGCTTTTCTGTTTACACAGTCCTTCCAGAGGAAGTGGAGGAGTTGGCTTATTGTATAGGTCTGTAATGCCTCTGGAGGACTTCATAAGCACACAGGCTGACCTGCAAAGGAACATAATGTCCTCAACACGCTGGCACTGGATTTTAGAGATTCTATGATTTTTCAGGAAAAAAATCATAGAATTTGGACTATGTTCCCCATGGTTCAGCTGCCAGCTTGGCTGTCTGTTTTTTTCAGCAAGTGACGTGTGGTATGTGACCTGTGTAAATACATCTGTACAAGTGACGCAGACAGGGAAACTAGGATGTAGCATACAACAGCCAAGGTGGCTTCCTTATTGACCCACAGATGTGTGTGAAATTTAGCAACTACTGGGCCAGGTCTGAAAAACATCTTAGACTGCGGATCCCTCTGGTGTTGGTGGGAAATTCTCTGTCAGACCATTTTTCACATGGAGACGAGAAAAGCAGATACTCCAAGAAATGTGCACTGTTAGGGAAGTGGGGACATGTTTAAAATATTTTGATTTCCTGCTGGAACTAATTGAGGAGACCTAGCTGTTTTAAACATCAATGATCCCAGGTCTAGAGTTTACAACCATGTTGCTACAGATGTCTTATTGATGGGTGGCTTTTAAATAATAAGCATCATGTTGTAAAAGTGGTAGGACTCTCACTAACAGCAAGTGTTTCTGAGCTTATTACTCCATTTATAACCCTTTTATTAAAGGGTTTTAAATAGAAATTGAGGTTAGGTTTTTACTGTATGGTGTTTTTTTTGACCATTTTGGACAATGGGCTTTTTGTGAAGATTGAGCCTAAGAAGTTATTTGTGGTGCATTTCTACTGAGGAAGTTATCTGTGATGGATCTTGTGGAAAAGTCTAACCTTAATAGCATGGTAGATCTGTATGATTATTTAAGATTCAATTATGACATGGGATGAAAAGACAGTTCATCAACTGCCTTTTTGTATTGCCTAAGCTTTGCAAGGTATTTGAAACCCTTAAATCCGTCCCAACAGTGTTCCTCTGTGAGTTACAAACTTTGTAATAATAATTTCAGGTGAGTTTTAAAAACATGTATGAACTAGCCTTTCTCCTTCTGTCACTCACAAGATACAAAGGGTTGATTTTCAAATTCCCTGGGAACAGTTTTCTCATTTTACCTTCTTAAATTCAGTGATACCTCACCTAGGCCTTCACATATCTTTATTTCTCTTTTATAAGTGGCTTGCAAAGAGTGTCAGTGGAGTGCATGACTTGAGAAGTGAGGTTTCTATTTCTTTTTTTGCCATGAAGCTGCCACAGGGGGGAGTAGAAGTTTGGAGAGGACTGTGCTGCCCAAAAAAGCCACCGAGGCAAGTGCTGTATTTGTGTGTACCCTGGCCAGGCTCTCACGGGGAGAAAAGCAGGGGCAAAAGAGGAGTGGGTGCTCTAGGAATGAAAAGGTTGGTTGGAGAAAGGAGCTGGAGGGTTTCTGCAGCTGGAACGAGCTGAGTGGTTCACTGCTTTGCAAACCACGCTGTTTTTCTTATTCATTCCTACCAGCTTTTCTGTCCAGATGTAAGGAGAATGCAACCGAATTGTTTTCCTGCCTCAGGAGGGAAGATGACATGTGGGAGTTGTAAAAGTACTTGCAAAATCCCTGCCTGTCTGACAAAAGGCTTTTCCCACATTAGGGCTATTGGCTAATGAAGAAAAAATGCTGGGCAGAGGCAAAGCAGAGGACACAGTGAGGAAAAGTTCTGCTAGCTTGATAGAAAAGGATTGTTTTTGTGGGACTGTTAGTGTTGGTGAAATCCGTCTGCTTCACGATGAGTAACTGGACCCTGTGGGTCCTATGCCGGCAGGATGAGTTCCTCACATCTTGGTCCAGGCCTCAGGGCTACTCTCTCATCCCCTCTGTGACCACAACTTCTCTTGCAAGGCACAGCCTGAAGCAGTAGTGTGGCTGTCAGCCACCATCCCATCCTGCCCTGCCACTGGGTTTGGTTCTGCAGAGGAGGCATGTGGGCAGAGATGGGGTTGTAAGAGCAGGAATTGAAGGAGTGGGCTCGGATTTTGAAGTAGTGCAGTATAACAAGAGGGTGGAAAGGGACTTACCTCTCCTGTTAGCTTCCCACCCATGTGCTGTATTTGAGCATGTCCCCAGAGAAAACCAGCCAAGGTCCTGAGTGGGAAAGGCAAAACAGGGCTGAAGTGAAAGGTGCACGTATGTGTTTGTGTGGGAAGGGTTGCGGTGGAGAGGGGTGGAACGGAGGAAGTGGAAAAATTGGTGTGAGAGGAGAGTGGTGTAGGTGAACCAGCCAAGGATGAGGTGGGCTTGGCAGCTTCCTTCCCACTGCCTTCACAGCATTTCACCACCAACTGACCATGCTCAGGTCAGTTCAACCATGGGAAAACTCATTTGCCAGAAAAAGAGAAAGGTGTCTGCAGCAAAGTCCGGGTGCTCCTCTTCTCCACATCTTTGGTAGCCAGTCCCTGCTTTCTCTTGCCCTGTTGCACTCAGGAACAAGCTACATTGAGATGCACAGTGGAGACACTACAAGTTTCTCACTTCTTGGGTCTGTGTTAGGGAGTTTTATCACTGAACAACCCAGTCAACAATTTTTGGGAAAGAATGAAATGATTTTCAGGAACTTGTTAATGATCAGGAGAACAACTGAAAGGAGTGAATCAGGCACATTTTCTAAGTCCTCAAGATCTGAGTGCACAGATCTGCAACAAGGTAAAGTGAGAATAAAGGAAGAATTAAAGGAGAAACACATTTATGCTTCTGTAACCTATCATGAGAAATAACAGTAGCACTCATTAAATGTGTTGTTTTTGAATGCAGAGGAGAATATGGCAGGTAAGTCTTTGTGTTTGGTTTTGATGGTGCAAATAGGTTGGGAAAGAAAACCATTCTTTGGGTAACATTTTTTTTTGTGCATTTTATATATCTGTGATTCCTGGACTTTTGAACTATAATCAAAAGGAGCCTGGGCAAAATCCATATTCTTTATGTTTAGCACATTGATGAATTCAGTGCTTGCTCCATGATCTTCTTCTTAACAGACACAAAGAAGAGAGAATTATTGGTCCAATTTCCAAATAAGACATAAGGAATTTGTTTATGCTTTTGGGAGGTAATATGCTGAAGTTTGAGTGGAACTTTGTTAAGTGTAATGAAATTCTCAAGGAATGCAAGGCTGGTTTTTCTTAACAGTAAACATCTAAGATTAAAAAATACATATACATTTTCCAAACTTGTGCCTAAACCTCAAGTTTCTTGTTTTTAATTAGGGTGGTTTTTGCAAATTCAGGAAGTTAACCAAAACTAAAAATATAAACAGAAAACAATAAAATTAAATCGATTGAGAGCAACTTTTAATTTTTTCCTTAGTTCCATTTGTGCATGAATTATAGAAGAGGTTAAAATCAGAAGCATAGTGAAGCTTGTACCACAGTTTATGGCACTCACCTGGACTCTTGGAATAATAAAACCCTGGAGAACACTGACCTGAGTCAGTGTCACAGTGTCACAATACCTAGACCCTATTAGAGTGCTTTTACAAAAGACAGTGTCAAGATATTAATTCTGGACATGATGTGCATTTTGTAACATTTGAAGAATCAAATGAAGTATGTGTACAAAGACAAAACCAAGAGCAAAACTAGCATTATGTGGTAATGTAATTCCAGTGGTTTGTAATTCCAGTTTCTATGCATTTTCCATTTTCATCACTTTATTCTTTTCAGGAAAGAAAAGAAAAAGAGAGTAAATAAGTCTGAGGGAGATTACAGCAATCCTTTTTGAGTCCAGCACTTTTACTTGATGTGTCATCCCTTCTGTTTTAACTCTTCATTGTAGCTGAGGATGAATGGACAGCAGTTACTGTAGTGTAATTGAATCATTCTTCTCCTTGAAAAGGTGTACATGTGTGTTTTTGCTGTTAGAGGTCACAGGTTTGTTCCTACAGAGGCTTGGTTTTACATTGTGTCCAGAGCTGATTCCTTATGCACTTTCGACATTTTATTATATAAATGTGTCAAGAAAAACATACGTACTGTTGTTTAAGTCAAATTAATTGAAAAGATGATGTGTCTTAATTTTTATTTCTTGAAGGCCACCATAGCAAATCTTGCCAAAATTATGTTTTTATTCAAAATTCCTTAACTTTTCCTGCTTTTGCTTCAGGCCATCATAGAACAGTACATTCTCATTATTTATTCATAAAAACAAACAAACAACCCCAAAACAAAACAAACAAACAAACAAAGCACCAAGGTAACAAGTTCTCTTCTACAGATATTTACCAAGAAAGCTAAGCAGTAACATAGTTTCAGGACTTAAAAAGGTATTTGATAATACTGGATTAAATGAACAAATGCATTAGAGTTTTGGGGAGAACTAAGAGGGGAATAACAGGAAAACTGGAGAGAAAAAAATCTTACAAGATTAAGACAGTAGAGTGCCCAGAACTTTTGTGAAGAATTGGTGCTGGGATACTTCTGATGAAAACAGACCCAGGGTGACCCTCTTGCCGAATTACTGCTCTTGCTTGGAAGGAAGTTTTGAATTTGTAAGTAAGTGTAGGGGATGAGGTAATTGTTAGCCATCATACAGTACCCAGCAGTTTATAGCCTCAGCAGATTGACCATGGGGCAGTGGTGACACTCTGCCTGACCAGCTGTAACATGTCATCCATAGAGCATGAGGGGTAAAACTTTCTTCCTTGCCTGCCTCTGCCCTTTGCACCTTGCAAAATATTCACTTACTTTTGCATCATTTGTGCATCAAATCTCTCTTCATTTTGGAAGCTTTCTCCTTTTGCTGACCATCATTTTCCCCAAATGAGTCCCAGCACCCTTTTTCACCAGCTTTCCTCATTTTGCTTTTGTCTTCAGTGAACGGTACCTTCTTTAGCACAGCCATGAAGCTGCTGTCACTCCTCACTACTGCAGCCCACATTCCCACAAGCAGCCTTTTCTGTCTTCAGAGCAATGCTCTCCTCCTCAGAAGGTGACTGCTTCTGGGTATGAGCTGATAGTAAAGACTACCTTTGTTAGCCTAGGCAAGAAGTTTTTATAAAACAATGCATAGGTGAAAATGGACGACTTTTGGGAAGGCCATCTGGGGGTCTTACAGATTTTTGTACCATAGCTTGGAGGATGTTTTTAAAACAACTCTGCTTTTCAAGCTAGAAAGGTCACTGCTTCTTTAGAATACTTTTGGAGATGTTTCTGTGGTTTGTCAGATCTAAAAATAAGCTGTGATCAACACACTTTAAAATTATGACAGGATTTTTTTTTTTAAGACTATATAAGGCAGTTATATATTTGTTTTCCAGTTAGGGAACCGGTCAGAACTACAGACAAGTTATGAAAATCCCCTTCAGAATTCCAGGACTATTTTTTGGTATATCTTCAAAGTTGTGAGCATCTGTTTGCCTATCTGTTCATCTATCTTATGCAGTTTACAGAGCCTATCATTTTCTCAACTGAGAGACAAAGGCACCGGAACATTTCTAGTCTTTTTTCCTTAATTTCTAGGAAAACTGAGAGCTTTGATTGAAGGGGTTTTTTCATTAGAGAAATCCTGGTGAAATAGATCCAGCACATTGCTTGTGTTGATTTTCAGCAAAATGAAGCTGAGAAAAAACTTGGAATTCTTTTGTTCTGAAACATGTCAATAATTTGGTTTTATTTTGAAAGGGACAAATGTTGGAGGAGTTTATTTCCAATCCTTTTTGTGTCAATGACCTACTGGTCTTATCCTCAAAAACACTTTTAAAATTTTCACTTTGAGTGACATTTTTTAATGTCTATCACTGTAAGTAGAGCTGAAATCATGTTTGGAAACCCAATCTTCTTCAAAAAGCAGAAAAAATGTTTTCTGGCCCACATCAGGGAACACTTAAACACATCCTATGATTTGTTTAGAGTCATGAAAGCCTGTTATGTAAAAGCAAATTTGGTAATGCAGTTTTACCATTTTCTGTCACTGTAGTTGTTCCTAACTCACATGCCATTGTGAATGTCTGCAGTATGGAGCTTTGGGTCTTTCAAAAGGTCAGGGTTGAATACAGGCCAGTGAGTCCAGCAGGTAGGGATCAATCACTGATGAGGTCCTTGGAGACTTTCAGCCATCATTCTGCATTTTCTGTGCTTTTGTATGAGTCCTGTGCTTGAGTATGCAGTATAGTTGGGAGTGTGGGTGGAAGCTTTGCTACCTGTAAAGAAATGGTAGCTGTTTGTCATGCTTTTTCTCTGCTGGAGTGCAGGGGGAGTTTCTGAGGCACAGTTGCAGAGATTGAGTCCAGTGAGATCTTCTTTGGAGACCTGAGGGTACCAAACTTTTCTCTGATGGCACTCACACACAAGGACTTTGTATCCTCTCACAGCTGCTTCAGGACTATTTTGTGTTTATTGAGCTTAATCTAGATGTTCTAACACTGAACAGCTCTCCAAACTAGTAGCAGTTGGGTTTCTGCCCTAAGCCCTCAAGCATGTCCCAGCCAGAGATGTTTTCAGAGGGCTCAAGTATGGACTGCATTGCCAGTGCTGCAGGGCAGAGGGCTGGTGCAGGTTATTCCTTCAGGGATTTTCCTGCCTTTCACAGTCAAGGGCAGTAGCATTCAGCAGCTGCCCTTGTGTTCTACCTGCTTTACAGAGTGGTGTGGGGAAGAGCTGAGGGGAGAGCCTTATCTACCTGGTCTGTCACCTCTAGAGTACACAGGTCAGGAAAGTCACCCTTGCATTTAAAGAAAGAAGAAGTAATATCACCTCTCTATCTGTGCACTGATATAAATCCCATCCTATTTTAAACTCCATTTTTGACAGTGATTGTTATCTAAAATTGGAAGAAAAACAGAGGATGTTGCTTCTCATCAGGACAGAGCCTGTGTTTAGCCTTCTTTCAAGTGGCGCAATAAAATATGGGAATAGACTTCAGCTTCCCATGTTTTAATTCTTGTTTTTTAATCCCTGTTTTCATTTTTGAAACTATTTGGATCCAAAAAGACATTTTTTTCTCTTTCCACTTCTGATTTGTTTGTTGGACCACTGCCTGCTCACCCTATTCGGATGTCAAGAGACTCTCTATTTTTCCATTTCTGGAATAGTCATTCACGTCTCAGTGTTTCTTGTGAAAACCCTCAGAATTTACAGTGTGTTTATTGGTCTCTCACCAACTGCAGTTTCTCTCTTGTAATATTTTGTTTCAAAGTTTCTCTCAGATACTGTTATATAGATCTGGTTCACAAAATAATTCTGTGGTAAGCCCGGGAGTTTAAGAGACCATCTTCCTAAAAGATCTAGCTAATAAGCTAATTAAAATAGAAAGGATTTATATAATTTGTTGAACTAGGTTTGAGACATAATTGATGGGGTAAGACATTTTCAATAGTAGACTGATGTGCAAAGGATACCAGTTGTGTGCAGTGTTGCAGGAACACACAGTAAAACATAGCTTCTGTGTGAAGAGGCCATTCTTGGGTCCAGATTTTGCCAATTGTGCTGCACAGATTAAGAGCAGCTTTGTGCAAAAGAGCTTGTAAAATCTGGTAAAACAGGGGAGAACCAATAACCTATGATGGGTATTTCCCCAGAGTGCAGGTAAGGTGGTTTACTTTAGGGGTGTTGCAGTTGAAAGGAAGACTGAGGAAGAAGAGGTACATGGCATAACTGGAGCAGAAATAGCAAGAAAGTAAAATGAGAGGGAAGTTCAACAAACTGTAGAGCAGAAAAACATATGGATGACTTACTGAAAGAGTAGAATGTGGTGGGTTTTGCACTAGGACCCTTTGCTGTTCTGCCCAACACCTAATTCACCTGGTAAAGCGAAACATTAATGAACTTCACCATTGACTTTTTTCATTTTTACAGCTGTGTAAGTTGAAGTGTGGAAGGAAGCTGTAGAAGCAAATGGTTGGGATGTGCTACAAGTGTGTGAGTGGGCCAGGGTCACTGAACACTGCAGTGAGGCAGGAGAAATGGATGGAAACTGGTACACTCAATCCACTGAATGAAAAATCTGCCAAATCAGACCTGTCTTATGATTTATCATTGATTATGATTGATTGATTTATCATTTTACTTCCTTTCTGTCTCCTATTAAAGTGTACGGCTCTGGGGTAGGTAGGAACTTTTGAGGGACTGGCTCAGAAAAGGAAAACTGCATGTATGGTTTGGTTTGAGTGCTACTCTTTAAGCCTAATGAACTGGTTCATTAAACTATTATAATAATAGTGTTTTAGACATAGCTTAGTTTTAAGCCTGAGCATGAAATATTTGTTTTCTAAAAATCAAGACTGTTTGTGAATCTTTCTTTTCCTGCTGTGGTTCTTGCTGAGTTTTGTCCAGGATGTCTCTGGAAATTTGAGCTCCAGATATATCACAAAACAGCCCGTGTTGTGTGGCAGCTGTATGTTTAAGAAGAAAATGCTGGAGGAGATGGCTAAATGTGCATGCAGACTTCTGGGTGTTCATCAGCACTGATTCCAAACATCCTGTTTGGTTTCTGATCACTGATTAGCAACACAAACAAGATAGATACCTTTAACTACTAAAAATTATCCCTCTTCCGCTCTCACGGTCTCTCTAGACTGCAATTTTGTAAGCTGCCAGATGCAGATTTTCTTCCAGGGATCTCAAAATCCAAATTTTGGTCCCAATTATAGTCATTTAAAGCTTATTTAGACTCTCCTGAAAGATAGATTTATAAGGAAAATGTTGACAATTCCTGGCCTCTTGCATCACTGGTGGGAGCAATGATAATACTGATTTCCTCTAGTTGTCTTCCATCAAATGCTCAAAGCAGCATTTTTTCCTTTGGTGCAAACATCGAAAATGTGGACACTTATGTTTTCATAAACTTGGATAACATCTGTGAACATACCATTTCTGTGGGAATACAGTACACCCTTTCCCAATTTTATTAAAAACCACCTTTTTGGAAAAAGTGCATGCCACTGTACACACTTTCGGTCTATCTCATGTGTCTTGTTCTAGGAAACTGAGTCTGCATTTTTTTTTATTCCTCCAGGATTTTCTTTGTGTGAGGAGTGTAGATGAGAATTGTGCTTTTTCTCTCAGAATGCCTTCAGGTTGTTTCTCTTCCTAACCTAGACATCTGAAGTGTTTCCAAGTAGTTACAGGCTCTCAGTGATAGTAAGGTTTTACAGATGCTTATGTTGCTTGTTGACCCAAACTAAAATCGATAATGATTATAGTGAGCTCTGACATCTGGAAAAAGTTATACTGAAGCCTGGCTGCAGTTTAGTTCTTTACCTTTTGGGACAAGCCTTTTCCATTTCATCTGGGTTGGAAATCTCGAAATCAGATTTGGATGTACATGTGGAAAAAAGGATATAAGGGAAAATGGAGAAAATGCAGAAGGATCTATATGTCCATTGTTGCATTTTTAAATTCTGCCCAGCTGAAAGGAAGGCACCCATCTAATATCAGTGTAAAGACTTGTCAGTGCAAGGTAAAAATTGCATGTTAAAATGTGTATCCGTGTTCTGTGAGCAGTTTTTCATAAAGCAGTTTTCAGTGCCTGACAGGAAGACTGAGGAAAGATATGTGCTGGCTTATCAGATCCCATACAGAGCAATAAAGCGCTTTCCAAAGAAGGAACTAGTCTTCTCTGAGCCAGAGAAGGGTAAAACTTATAATCCTCTCAAAGTTTTACTTAAGAGTTTGTGAAAGGGCTTGGCCTTGCCTACATGCCTCTCATCACAAATGGAAAGAGGCAGCCCATCCGAAGGAGTGGCCTTAATTACATAGAAACTGTTTTACGTAAGAAGAGAAAGTTAGTCCAGCAAAGGTGCAGTTTTATTTACATCCATGCTCTTCCCTTATGATTGGAGTGTGTCTGGAAGGTGTGGTCTCATTTACATCCCGCCTCAACTGCCTTTGGCTTCTCTGGATTCAACTCTTGCCTGTGGCTGGAAAAGGAACTCCTGCAAGCAGAATAAAACAGCTGTGTGAAAAACATGTTTTTTCTTCCTCTGTTTCTTCAGTGTATGCGTTCCTACTGGTATGTACCTGAAAAGGGAAGGCCATGTTCCTGGGGAGAGAGTTTTGGGTCTGCAAAGGTCTGTGTATGTATGTATATGTGTGTGTATGTGCTTGAAATACCAAGATGAACATACCAGTTTTGTGCTAGCCTGAGTGTTGGAGGGTGCTAGAGCTGTTTCTGAAGAGAGGTAAGCAAAATAAGTTCTTCAGCATGGAATTTTTTTTTTTTAAGATACATTTACGATTTTTCAAAGATGCTGCTGACAGCTCTGGCAGAAGACCTGTCTTTGGAGTGTGCGTGTGTGTGTGTGTGTGTGTGTGTGTGTGTGACATTTCATGTAGTCCCTTGCATCAATGTGAAGCCAACATAAACATGGTAGCAGCATCTCACATAATCTCTGAACCAGACTAGCAGGCTACAGCAAAGGACATGCAGGGCAGTCAGGCCCTGGCTACTCTGCAGTTGCCATTTAGTATTTAATCCCTTCCTCATGTGTATGGTGTATATTCAGTTGTAAGGCTATGCTACCTTAAGCCAGGGAGCAATTCAGCTGCCACTGGCCTCTGTTTGTATTAACTTCGGGATGCAGATACATTTGTAGCAGGAAGTGGACTGGAGGAACTCTTGCGCGTGGGTTGTGGAGCATCCAGAAAGCCTTCAAGTTGCTGTTGACTTGGTTGGATTGAATTTACTGGGATTGCTCTAGTCCTTCTCTATTTTTCTTCTTCTATTCATGCCTTATCAGGCATCATCTTTGTTAATTCCAGGTGATAAGAAAGGCAGAGGGTATATGAGGTAGTCTGCTGATTTTTCTCTTCCTTTGTTTTCTAAAACAGAAATTAAAGTCTCTTGAATTTACAACACCCTGACAATTGGTCCAGATGCAATACATTTAGTGTCTTTTTTACTGAGAACAGAGCTGTGGTGTTGCTTACATTGTGAATGGAAAGTGGACAGAGAGTCCTTCAATGTGGAGCCCTGATGCGTGACTGTGTCCAAAACCATTGAATGCTGAAGGAGCTGTAACCAGCGCACTGGGACTGGCTGCCACTGCCATGTCTGGGATTCCTTTGCTGTGACATGCTGTTGCTCAGCACAAACCCAAGGCACTTCCAAGAAGCCTCATGTGTGATGTGCAGGTCACAATCCGTTTCTCTAATACTGCTGCCTCTCCTATGTTTGATTATACTCCTGTAACTCATGGCAAACATCTAGGCATGACAGCCTAAAGTAGTAACATTTTCAGGTTAGACTCAGAACTCTTTTTCAGCTTTAGATACCTCTGAATACCTTTATGAACACCTGTCAGTGACCCATTTCTCCTTTGCCTGCAGAAACTTGATGAAACTAGAAATCCAGATATCTGCCACACTCTGGTTTAGGAGATGAAAGTTACTGAAATATTTCCTTCTTTTTTTGTAACAAAGACAAGCTGAGGTGCACAAAAATAATTGCATGCTGGTCCACCGCAGGAGGAAAAGTGTCTGGCATTTTGTCTTTGGATTGCAGACAGGCAGGAGAGACAGAATGTTTGTCATCAGGATCCCTTGCACGTACTCTGGAGCCACAGCTGAAATTTTCAAGTTACATACACACACATTGCACCACCATGAAGACATGTCCTCCAGATGATGTAAACCAAGGGAGTGATGCGTGCTGAGGACACTGCTGCACAGAGACCTTTATACACCCGAGGCACTGACTGGTCTAAACTGCCATGGCAGAGCTGTGTAAGTTAGCCTGGGCTGTGTGCTACGCTGTTCTGCTTCTCTGGAGCCAAACTAGGGTGTTTAAATAAGGCTTCTGAATCTCCACACTGCCTTGCATTCATGGCTTAAGACTGCACTAAGAGACATATACCTCACTTTTAAAATTGGCATTGATTCCAACACACAAGGGGGCTTTATAAAACTTTCTGGCTTCTTGATCTTCCTCTCCTCCTTGAACATTCTTCCTCAGACTTAGTTTCCCTCCTTCATCCCCCGCACTGCGCCTGAGCAAACACACTGGTTGCATCTATGTGGGCAGGGGAAGGTGTCTGCCCCCGGTGGCAGCTCTCTGGTGAACGTCCAGCAGCTGTTCCCTGTGACCTGACGGACGTGATAGCCCTTTAGCTGCTGTGCATGCACCAAAATAGACTGTTTCTCCTGTCAGGGGAAAAGATGGCAAGTGTATAACTTAAGGAAAAGGGATCCAATGGGAGATAAGAGCGTAGAAGACATTACTGCAGTTCTATATTTGGAATCGGTTACGTATGTGTGTGGTAACCCAAATGATGGGTGGACTGTACTTTCTCATTACCATAATTACATTTCCTTTCATAGCTAGGGTTGGGGATGCATCCAGACATTGCAGAACACATCAGTAGATTTAGTGTGGCTTACTCAGTCTCCATTTATCAGACTGTGTCCCAATTATGTTACATTTAGGAAACAGAATAATTTTCTGGTTATAGCACATGGAATTTGTGGCATTCTAATCCTAGTCATCCTGCTGTATGACCTTGGAGAAGTTGTTTTACTAGTCTTTGATGGTAAAAAATTAACTCACCCCACGGATGGATTTTAATACCCTGCCAAATTTAAAAAAAATCTGAAGCTAAAGTTAGCCTTCTAAATCCATATTTAGGGGCTAAATGGGATGACTTGTTTCCATAATCCTGAGCACCCAGCAATGTCTCCTGCTGAGACCAGTTAGAGATTGTGGGTGTTCAGCAGTCTGAAACATGGAGAAAAAGAAGAGTGAAAGCAGCTGCTTGTGTGTGCATGAAGAGGAACTCACTGATGTAGTGTGGTGAAACAAGGACAGCAGTCTGTCTTTCCTGAGTGGTTGTCACAGCCACAGCAGTGGGGAGGTGTAGGTGGGATTAAACTCACAAAGTATGTTATCTAAAAGAGGAATATCTGCCTTGAACCAGCCTGTTGGCTGTTCAAGATCTCTTTAGTAGATCCCTTAGGTCGGTGAATCCAGAGCAGCTCTCAGTCAGGACAGATGAGCATCCCCTGATGTGCCATCCTTCCCACCTCCCTGGCAGTGGGATGAGTTATCCTCTGGAGGTGCTCGGCCCTGTCCATGGAGTTAAGCACTTCATGAATGTTTAGATAGCTTGCTTGGGCTCTGTTGACTCTAAAGCCAGTGGGCGATTTATGGTGCATTAGGTGTGTCAGAACTGCCCATAGCTGCAGAGAATGGTGAAACCCTATTAAAAGCCTGAGGAGTTTGGTTGTGAAAGTTAGGAACAAGTGAAAGCAGGGAGAAATAGTTGAGCCTTGTAAGGAAAAAGAAATATAAACTTGACTGTAGTAATTGAAAACCTATTCCACATTGATGGCATGGTTTGTTTCCACTGGAGAGCTTTGTTCTGTGTTTGAGGTGGAAGATTAATTTTCCCACGGGAGAAATAAGCTTTGAATAAGTCAGCTAAAATGGATTGTTCTTACGTGCACCACACATCTATAGGAGAAACAGAAGACGTTTACATGCTCCCTGAGGAGGAACTATGACAAGCAGACAATTAAGCAATTCCCCTGGATCCCCAGATTTAAAGAACCACGTAATGGCTTAATTGAGTTGGGTTGCTGAGAGTGCAGCCCTGCACTGAGATTCGTGCTGAGAAGTGCGCGATTCCCAGAGGCATCCATCGGGTTTTAAAGAATTGACTTTCCATGCTAATTGACCCAGATGTGCTTGGTTTTACCTCACAATCTCCACTTCATTCAATTACTATTAAAGAGAAAGGAATGAGAAAAAAGGGGACTCCATTTGTCTCATTTACTACATTAAAAGGGAGCTTTCTTAAAGCAACATTTTGTAGTGTTGAACAAATCATTCAACTTCAAATGGAGTAGCATTTGCTTCATCTTCTTTTTCAATTTCCTGAGTGACTGAGCATGTATTTTGCAGGGAGTAGAGGATATTAGTTAAGCCACTGTGCTTGGCAAAGGAAGAGAAAGCATCATCACCAGAAGAAATGAGGGGAGTACACATGGAAGGACGATGTCTCATCTGTCTGACCAGGCAGGGCTGAGCAGCACAGGATGAGGGGCTGAGGACTGTCATGCCTTGGTGCAGTGCTGGTCCACCCAAACAATCAATAAATGAACAAAAAAAGTTATGTTTTATCTATTTATATCTGCTAGAAGGCAAGGAATCAGCAGCTGAGCTCTTCCATGTACTAGGCCAGTAGATGCCTCATTTTGGCAAGATATGGTCATCTTTTATGTGTGTGTAAATGATCCTGGAGGACACAGAGCAATTAGTGTATGACTGACTGTTCCCAGTGCATTCTGTATGTGTGCAGAACCTGGGTTTTGTTTCTGGTCGATTCACAAGGCTTAATTAATTTACAAATCAAGTATATCTGTGTGGTAGTGAATGAGTCTACCTCTGTAGCTAACATTCCTGGAATACCACCGGAGGCTTTCTTCTGTAAGGATGCTGCTTTCTACCTGATTAATGACTTCCAGCTTATCTCAAGGAGCACCAGCAGGGGGCATGTCGAGGAACTTCTGTCCGTTCATATTTGAACAGGCTCTGTATTGCTGAAATTAGTGGAGTTCATCTGAGTTTACACAGTTGTTAGGTGAGCAGAATTTAGCCTGGTGCTTGTGATAAGCCATATTTTGTACCATCCAGTCAAGTTATGGAGCTCTGTTGTGAAGTGAAGGTGTTCAAGAAGTTTGCTTCTTTGCTAGGAGCTGTATGCCATATATAGTCAGCTGTGGCTTTTTTTGCTGCTGTTTTTTTAGTTTTTTTTTTTTTAACTCAAGAAGGCTCGCCTCCAAACTGCTGAATCATATTTCAACCATAGACCTGGTGATTTTTCAGAATTTGAATCATGGTTGGGCTCCCTGGATATCAAGCTGTGAAGCTACACGTGGGCTCAACAATTTGGCAACCATGGAGTACAGCCTTGGCAGTATTATATTCACAGTCCAGATGTTGGATGGTTCAGCCACAGCATACAGCATATTAGAAGGGAGCAACAGCATGACTCAAAATTGCTGTTTACTTAATTTAAATACCATGGTTTGTACTGTTCTTGACGATTAGTCTGGATATTAAGAACCAGACTGCTTCAGACTGGTATGCCATCCCAGAAGAAAGTTTCATGTAACAACCCCACGTGAAGTGAGAAACCTTTTTGGATAGTTTGGTGTTGCATTCTTCCTGCCAAGGTTTTCTGTGAGAAGCTGTCAAGTTAGGGTCACTTCTGAAGTCAGGTATAGATATATCAGGATTACCAAAAAGCATCAAGGTCCTGTGGAACTGGAAATAAGAAAATCAGGGTGGTACCTGAGATTTGTAAATGTAATATGATCATATTTTGACTTAATGTTCTGCTTTTACCTTGCAAGCTGCAGTGATTAATTGCTTAGCAATAATTAGGAAAGATAGAGGCAGCCTCCATTAAAGCAGGGTTCTTCTTTAAAACTGCAGACTTTGTCAGCTGAGCTCCTTTTGGATGTGCCTCATTTTAAATAATGTTCTATATTTAAATGGTGACCATTAAACTTAACAAAGTTTTGTGCATGTGGTACAAGAAGCTGAGGAGAGTCTCAGTAATCTGATTCCTTTACAGTATTTCTTAAGGAGTAGAAAATTTAGTCTGTGAAAACAGCTCCTGTTGTTTTTCAGGGCATTTAAAACAAAGAACTTTATTTTTTCCATAGTGAAAACTACATCTGGAAAGGAACAAACAGTGAATCACCTAGTCCAAATTACTTTCTTATGTCTACAGAGAACATGCTGACAAATGTTTGAGATTTTTTTTTGTTTTTTGAGAATAACTGTGAGACACATGGTAGCAAATTCTTCATTAATTGGATCTATTTGATTTGAGTGAAATCCTAAACTTGGAACCTAGACAGACATGAAAATAGGGAAATGTTTAAAAGAATACTTGCAAAATGCAAGAAAATTCCAGTAAAAATGTGCCTGTTGAAGGTTCATCCTTCAGGCAGGATTGGTGATTCCTCTATGCCTCTTGTGCTGAAACAGAGCCCTGAAGGTAAAATGCCTGGTAATATACCAGGGATTTTTTCTGGCCGAGGAGTTAAATGGGGCATTTTGGGTGGGAAGACACTACTGGAGCTGAGTAGGATTTGTGCTAGAGCAGGAGACATCACAGAGGTGATCAGAATGCAACTTTTGTGTGCCAGTCTCAGGGATGAGCAGGTAAACAGGAGGCTCAAGGAGAGTATTATATCAAAAGAAAGAAGGGATTTAGGGACAAGGAGAAAGGGTTTTGGAAGAAAAATGGCTTCTTGGGGTCTATGACATGGAAAAGAGAATAGTTCAGTTGTTTTGATATGGAGGAAGAGTCTTGAAGAGAAAATTAGGAGAATGGGATAAAAATATGAAGAGACCAAAATAACTTTTTTGTTTGTCCTCATTTGTATTTCAGCAGCTGTGGTAAAACTGAGTTACTCAGAGGAGAACATTAATGGAGTAAAATAGCACAGCCCCTCAAAACAGACCAAAAAAGCTGGAAGGAGAGGAGGTGAATAATATCATCAGAGAGTTCAATGACAGCAAATTGAACTGGCCAAAGAACCTGGAAATTTTACAATATTCTGTTTTTCAAGGAATATATATAATATTTATCTAAATAGAAAGTAGTAAGCTTTTGCACTGTTCTACCTAATTTCTGTTTTCCACTACAGTCACCTAGCTGAATGCTCATTTATTAAGAAGAACAGAAAGGTTTTGAATAGAGCTTTCCATGAACACTGTATTATAACAGGTGAGATCTATGGGAGGAATTAAGAAAACTTGAACCAATGAAGGCCTTGCTTCACGGATTCATGAGGATTCTTCAGTCTACAGATGAGAGAAAGAAGCTCAGATAAAATGTGTAAGTTTAAGTCAGAAAACTTCACTGTCAGTGGGTCTAACTCTCAAAGCAATTAAAGCATCTCTTCTGATATGTGTTAATTATCATGTATTTCTTATCCAGGAGCCCAGGAAAGAATTATTGAAATACCTGAAGATCAGCTCAGTAGTGGAGTTATACATTATTGTGGTCCTGTTTATGACAGCAGAACGTCAGGTCAGGGATTAACTGGTTATGTTGGCAGTTTGTGTTAGTACTGTGATTTAGAAATATTTTGCTTTTTACAAAAGCAAAAATAATTATCCCAGGAATAAGTTGCAGAAAAATGTAAGTGATATTTTTATTCAAATGAAATCTATTCCAAAATTTTTATTAATAGAATTGAAAAGGAACTAGAGGAAACTTTAAAGGCCAGAGTGCTTTGTTTCTTAGGAACCAGAAAAACCATAATGAAAGCAGATGCTTACCTGGCATACAAGATTCACCACTTAAGACATTCAAGCAGCAAAAGGATTGCTGTTTCTGGAATTATGAGATACACATCAAATGCTTAAATTAGTCAAAGACTTAGTCATACTTGGTTCAAAGAAATATGCATGCATGTGCATTCATGTCTGCCTAGATTCTGAGCTATTAATATCTTAGATACCCTTAATCCTATTCTGCATTTTATTTTTAGAGCATAATATTCCCATACTACAGTTATCAGACAACTTGCCTCAAATGTTTCATAATATGCAATTCCAGGGGTTTTATGTGTGTTCTTATAGAGATGCCATCAGCTTTAATCATGTGGGAAAGGGAAGCACTAACTCTTATTAAACTCTGTGCCATCTTATAGCAGGTTAGAATGACGCTGTAGAAATGTGGAATCCCCAGGAATACTCTCAATTCCTTCAGCACAGTGAGTGAGGGTATTGCACCAGGTGCAGTTAAGAAGCTATTCTCCAAGTATAAATTTCTAGCAGATACCTTAATTTAAATACCTTTTAAATGGGAAAGCAAATCCTAGAATAATTTCTTATCTTTACTACAAATTTCAAACTCTGCAGTATATTTGGAAGAAAGCCAGAAATAGGTAAGGGACTGAGAATTACAAAGAAACCCAGAAGCTCTACTTTTCACCAATTCACAACCAAATTAACAAATTAGTTTTGCTACTTCAAGACAATACACATGCAGTGTTTACTGAGAATGCTTAACTGCAGAGTGGAATTGAAATGCCACAAGGTTTTTCCTCCTGGCAGGGAGGAGAACAAGTACAAAATTGGGAGGGTGTAATTAAAACTTTTCAGTCTGTTGTGTAATATGTAAACTAGGAAATACTCCTTAGGACCTATAAAATACCAGTGGTTGCTATATATACACCTACATATCACAGAATTGTAGAATCATTTGAGTTGGAAGGGTCCAAAAGATCATTTCATTCCAACCCTTGTGCCATGGGCAAGGTCACCTTGCACTAGACCAAGTTGCTTATCCAACCTGGCCTTGAACGTTTCCAGGAATAGGGAAACTACAACTTCTCAGGGCAACTTTTTCCAGTGCCTCACCACCCTCACAGTAAAGGATTTCTTCCTGATATCTAAACTAAACCTGTCTTCTTCCAGTTTAAAGCCATTAGCTTTGTCCAGTCACTACATGCCATTTCTAAAACCTCTCTCTCAAGTTCTCTTGGAGGATACCTTTGTACTGGAAGACTGCTGAAAGGTCTCTCTGAGATTTCTTTTCTTCAGAGCAAACAGCCTCAACTCTCTCAGCCTATCTTCACAAGAGATTTGCTCTGTGATCATCTTTATGGCCCTTCTCTGGACTCACTCCAAGAAGGTCACATCCTTCTTATGCTGAGAGCCCCAGATCTGGATGCAGCACTCCTGGTGGGGTCTCACAGGGACACAGTAGAGGGACAGAATCCCCTCCCTTGGCCTGCTGGTCATGCTGCTTCTAATACAGCCCAGGATGCAGTTGGCCTTCTGGGCTGTGAGTGCACACTGACAGCCTGTGCCCAGCTTTTCATCTGCCAGCCCCCCCAAGTCCTTCTCTTTTGAGGGCAGGGCTGCCCTCAAACAATTCTCTGCCCAGTCTATATTAGTGCTTGGGATTGTCCTGGCCCTCCTGCAATACCACACACCTGGCCTTTGCACAGTGCCACCTCTCAAGCTTGCCCAGGCCCCTCTGGAGGGTATCCCTTCTCTCCAGCCTGTTGGCTGCACCACACAGCTTGGTGTCATTGGCAAAATTGCTGAGGGTGCCTTGATCCTGCTGCCCGTGTCACTGACAAAACGTCACCCAGTGCCGGTCCCTGTGCTGATCCTGGGGAAGGCCACTCCTCACTGGTCTCCACTGGGACATTGAACCATTGACCACAACTCTCATAGTGTGACTATGCAGATAATTTCTTAGCCACCGAGTGGTTCCTATGTCAAACTCATGTCTCTCCAGCTGAGAGACAAGGATGTTCAGGACAGTGTCAAATGGTAGATGATGTCAATTGCTGTTCCCTACATACGTAGTTTTGAAATACAATAGTGTTTTTCTCACTGGTAAGATATAGTACAGAACAATTATTCATCTATTTACCCCAGGATGGTTGGTATGTTATTAATTTCTTTGTTTAATTTTTGCTTAATAAGTGCAAAAATCTGAAGTGATCTGTGTGGGTTGCCTTCTGAGACCTCCAATTTAACTGATTTCTCAATTCCATTACCAGAACAATAAGACCTTTTTCTTAGTTGTTCTAACCTCTCACGATCACAGTGAGATCTTATCAAGAAACCTGGTTTTGTTTTCCTGGGTGTTTGCTCTCATTAGAGGAAAGTTTTGAATGCATTTCTTTAAGAATGCAATATAAAACCAACAAATTGCATTCAGTGAGGTCAGATTTACTGTAGGACATAGTGGGAAACTGATTGGTGGAAAGCTAAGGAGAGGATAAAGAAAATTTGAAAGAGTTGTGTGAGACAGGCATAAATGTTTTTAATCCACTGAGAATTGTAAGTATATTTCCTGGATCTGTGTTCCTCCACCAATATAGCCGGAAAATAAACTTCACAGACCAATTTCTAGGAGCATGGAATTCTTTCCAAAGAACATTATTATCTGGAAAACACATTCTCTTTTTCAAAGTGCACCTTCTGGTTGTACTTGACCTAAAGAACTTGTCTGGTGAGAACATAACTTTCTTTTATATTGGCATTGAAAGATTTAGTTCAACCCTTTTTTTTTTCTGTACCAGTTCTGTTTCTGTGGGCCCTGCAGGAGCATAGTTGTTGACTAGTTCCCAGTATATTAATGGCAAAGTAGCCTTTTCAAGAAATTGAAATCAAGAGCTTTCTTCTTACTCCTTGCTAGAATACTTGTCCAAAAAAGAGTATAACTTAAAAGGAAAATTAAATGCCTGGTTGAAAGTGAATAATGAAATCACAGATAGAACTGAAGATGCTGTAGCTCTTTGCTTAGCCTCCTCATCTTCCTGCAAAAACAGTGGGTATTTTTACATTGTGTCTTCTCAGTGGAAAACAATAGGAATTGTATTTTCTATTCTAGTTTGATATCAGCTGGTAATCACCCTAAGGACAGCACTCATAAATTACTCATGTACTTGAGAGCAGCATTTCTTTTTTCATGCAAAATACCTATACTGTATATTGTACTGCTGGATTACCTGGACTTGTAGGAAAGCTGGTTTTCCAGATGGGGTCTGTGAAAAGTTCTGAGCCATAAATATAAATGAATCAAGCCACCACCACAAAGAAAGGAAACAGCATAAAATCTTTCATTTCTACTGAGAGAAGTCATCTATCCAGCGCTGACTCTATCATCATTGTGCATGTGTAATACAGAGAGTATCCCTGTTGTGCATGAATGAGTATCCCCACCATGCTTTCTAGGCATAGATTTACTCAAGGGTCAAGAGCCTGTTGCCCATTTCCCCTCCCTTCTCCCTGTACTGCTGCCACAGGAACACTTGCTGCTCAGATCATATGAGGCTTGTACTGTTCTCCTACCTAATACTGCTTGCAGCTGCGTGCAGCCTTTCATGTTTATTTCAGCTTGGAGTTGTGGGTCTGCTGGGAAGGAAACCCAGCCACGAGACATTTTAAGTAGTGGTTTGATCTTTGTCAATGAGATCGACTCAATTTAGACACGTTCCTTTGAGAGGTCAAATCTGCACTGGAATATGTTAAGGGCTGTCAGAACGCTGTGAGCAGGAAAGGCAGATATTGCAGCCACCAAGGGTTTGATTCCAGCAGAGAGTCTTGTAAATGGGGATGTTTAATAGACCGTGGAGAAGTTAAAAGGAAGGATTAGACAACTGGTGGGGTCAAGTACACTTAAGTAATCATAAATGCATAGGGTGGTGCTGTAATTAAAAATGCTCCTGGACTCACTCTGTTGGGCTCAGCATCGGAGCCATGCCTACTACAGGCAGAGCTTTGGTTCCAAGGGGCTTCTCTAATTGTCCAAATCATATGAAAGCTTTAAAACTTAATACTTAATGTTAAACTTTAAAAAAAAAAACAAAAAAAACCAACAAAACAGGATGAGAGAAAATACGCTAATGATTCAGACTCTCTAATAAACAATTTAACCACACTACTCTGAAGTGAAAGTATTTGTGATAGCTGTTCGGAAAGCAAATGCTTGCACAAAAAAAATTTCAATTCTCATTTTAGCATGTTAAAAGGAAACTATTCTCTATGAGTATTTTTGTTAACCATGTTATCCAAAGAGGCTTGATAAATGTTTGTTAGATGCACTTTGATATTGAGTGTCTGTAAAAAGCATAAGCAACTTATTTTTTTAAATAAAGGGGCATTTTTAATTGAAAAAAGTATTTCTTGACTATTTTTGCTATCTTTAGCAAACACACAAGCGTTGTGCAACTCCATCAAATGCTTAGAATAATATTTCCTATGCACACTTTGCTTGTTAAGTTCAAAGAGTGTTTTCTTACACACCAGGCCAGAATATCATGATGAAATTTAAACTGATTGCTTTAGGCTTTCATTCTCTTTGATTACTTATTTGGGTCAGACATTTAGAAAGAAGATAAATATCATATAAAAAATATTGACCTTCTCCTTGAAAGCTCATTTTAAACAACTTTGAGAGCCGCTGCTCTGTGCTTTCTGATGTGCTTCTTATTAAGTTCAATTTCAGATTTAGTTATATTTTATGAGTGACAGGAAGTTGATAAATGCCCTTCTCATAGCAGTGATGGAAATGTATGAGCCTGAGGTTTGTAACTGCTGGCAAGAAAGATGAGGTAGGAAAGGGCAGCCTGCTAATAAAAGGATTATTCAGAATATGATACTTATGTAACCCAAAATAGCGCTTCTGTTTCTCTCATATTATATTTCTTGGAGTTGGCATATGAAAATTCAGCTTGACCCTGGCTTCTTAAAAACCCTTTTTGGATGAAAAGTGACCTTTCTTCCTTAAATGTCCAGGCCTCTCTTCATCCTTACACCAATTTCAGCCATGTGGAAAGGAAGAAACCAGCTTATCCTGCCATTTTAACTAAGGTTTTCAGGAAACTGAAGCAAGGACTGGGGCTGGAGTTTATGTGAAATCTGATGGAGCTACACTGGAAGCTGTTTGGCAACAATTAAACTGATGAAGATTAGCTAAATTAGCTACTACTAAAATCTTTAATACACTTTTTAAAAATAACTATTTATACCAAAGGTAAAAGTAAAAATCAGTAATACAGAGATTGCCTTGGAATACCAGTGGAATTCCCCACAGAAGCGGCAGGGTCTGAGGAGCATTTCAGAGGGAGGTGGTGGAGTCTTTTCAAGCAGCACCTTCAGGTGTTCTGCACAAACACCTGATAGGCCATTGGTCCGGAGAGAAAGTTTTGATAATCCTTGACAATTCTTTTGCAGATGTCGATAATGACATTTCAGTTGTTTTAGCATGAACCTCTCAGCTGATTTGTGAAAATCGAGAATCCTGCCTTTCTTTGTGACTAAAGAAGACCTGTATTTTTTGCCAGTATAATGAGCAGAAAGTGTTTATTCCATTATTCTGTCCCTGAAGGGGATATATTGTCTTAGTACCGTACATTTTGAGATTGGGCAAAGCATGAAAGCAAAATCATGAGGAGCTGTATTTCTGCCTGGTTCTTAGTAAGATAATAGGGAGTCTCACAGGGGATAAATGTAAGCTGCTTTGTTACTTATTTTCTTAACATTATTTTTTGTGTTTTGCCCATACTGAAAGGTGCAAGCAGGCAAACAGAAAACTGCCTTTCCTCTTCAGTTATTTTGCATGAAAGGAACAGTGTATTCCCCTGTGCCTTTCCAGTACTACATAGATACTTCTGAATTTGTACAGCACAGCAAGAACTTGCTCCAAGATGATAATTTTAGGCAACTGATTCACAGTAGTGATTTTTAAATGCAAAAGCAGATCTATTCTCTGCCAGTGATGCTCTGTTCCCTGCTGGGAGGCAGCTGTGGTGTTCCTCTTTGCCCAGTGGTCATGGAGGGGGTGACCCTGCACAGGAACAGCCTGGTGAAAAGCTGAGGCTGAACCCTTTTTGCAGACACACAATACCAAGGGCACCTGGTCTGGGCAGTGGGGAAGGCTGGAGCTGCCATCCTCTCCAGCAGGGCTGAACCCTTTCCTCACAAGAAAAAAAGCTGCTTTTTCACTCTGGGCCCTGCCGCATCATGGGTGAACAAGACTGGTCCCATTGCAGTGTCATGCAGGCTGCAAACACTGGCAGCTGGAGCAGCCTGCTGAGGAAACAATGCATCATGAGGCCTCAAGGCAAGTGTTCAAGCAAGGGTTAAAATGGCTGGACAGCTTGCCCATTAGAAAACAGGGTTTTTTTTCCACAGTCACTTCCCAGTCTTGGATATACAGTTTCTAGTTACTGGAGGGATTCAGAGCTGGCACAGGCAGCCTTTTAAGTATTAAGCTGCCCCTGTGTGCTTGGCACCAAATTCAGACAATTTTGAGAACATTTCAGATCTTCTGGAGGGTGTTTTTTGTTTTGTGTAGGTTTTTTTTTTCTATTTTTTTTATTCCTTCCCATAAGAAAGCAGTTCTATTTTTAGGACTTGGCCTAAATTGTTGAACCCTGTGGTTTTACTGTTGTTGTTTTTCCTCTCTTCAATCAAACTGAAGTGGTTCTGGCTGATCCGACTAGCAAAGCTGCTGTGTCTCTTAAAGTTACACTCGAAGAGATTTTGTGATTGCACGGGTGTGTATGTTTGCATGGAAAGTTTCTCTCAATTTCCTGGAATAAAAAAGTGTCTTGAATTCTTCCAAATCTATACTTCATGCTTGTAAATGTCTCTATTAAGACTGGTTTTGTGGAACATTGGGAAGGGATGCTGGCCTAAAACATGATATGTTACTAAATTGAATTTTATATATAAATATATGTAAATATATATTTATATTTTTCTCCCCAGTATCTTCTGTTCTTTCTGGCTGCAGCTGTTTCAATGTGTTATGTTTGTCTTCAACCTGCAGAGATACCAGAATATCCCAGTGGAAAATCAGACATCATAACAAACTGATGACCAGAGCAGTGACTGAAGCAGTGATAAGTAGCCCTATCATCTCTCTCTTTGACTACAGCACATATGTAGACCCTGCTCACCCAAGTTAACTTTTGGATGAAAGGGAATATTGCTTCCTCTGCATGGTGCTATGCTTCAACTAATTAGATTTTCCACCTGTGCTGGTTGCAGGGCGGGGCCCAGGGGATTAAGGGTAATGTGAAAAGCTACCCCTTTTCTTCCTCTGTGTTTAAGTTTCCACTTGCACTCAATTTGTCTGAGAGCCTTTTCTGTCCTGTTGCAAAGGATGTCTGAGCAGGCAGGAGGGCATGCACCCGTTACTGGCTGGTTTAGGAGCTTTCCAAAGAAGTAGGATTTCTCCGAGTTTTCAAGGACCAGAGTGAGTAGCAGTCAGCCACTTCCCACGGAATCACAGATGTCAACTAGGCCACTGTAGACTGTCCTGAGGTCATTTTTCCAAAGCATGGCTGGACACCTCTGCTTCATGTAGTAATTTAGACAGTTTCCCTAAAGACTGAGCCTTTGATTTAAAGATGGGAAGGCACATTCTGATAACACTGAGTACAATACGTAGTGCCTTGAGGGTGGAGTTAAAAATCTACCTGTTCTCAGGGTTTCCCTGTTTGCTGCTGAAGAGCTCTCTGCTCAATGTCATTCTCAGCAGTGCACAGAGTGGATTCCCTGTAGCCATCTCCTGCACATTGCCTGGAAGAGGCTCAGCATCACCAGCCTGGGTACTGTTAGTCCAAACACATTCCTGCATCCCATCTTTGGATCACATCCTGGATGTAGACTTCTTCTTTTGCTAATAATGAGTATAGACTTTAGATCTTCCTTGCAAAATTTAAAAGCATTCAAAAGATCCCAGGCTATTTTTAAAAATATTTGAGAGCTGTCATCAAAACCATAATAAATTGCCAAACCATTTTCAAAAGTTTCCAAATGTAAGT
>VWZU01003575.1:42802-60318 GCA_013397095.1 Sterrhoptilus dennistouni
GGGGCGGGTGTGGTGTGAGACATTTATATGGAGTTTAGCATTTCCTGAGTTTGAAATACCCCTGACTCTTTCTGCCTCTGGCCATGGCTTCTAGATATGTGAAGCTCAAAACTAGCCATACTTACCCTTGATTTCAATTCTGCTTTTCTTAGGCAGTTACGGCATTTTTTTTTTTCTTATATCAGATTAAAATTAATGAAGATTCAAGCACTATTTACTCTGTTGTACTTACTTTTTCACCTTTTTTGCCAGTACTCTAACAGTGCAATATTCACCTAGTAAAGAGACTTAGATCATTATATGCTAAAAAGTACATTTTTCAAAGGAGTGGAGGCGTTTGCTTCAGTTTCCTAGGCAAATTGTCACACAAGTAATTACATTCTGTGTACTGCATTCCTCTGCCACTTCAATTGGATATGGTGCTCCTCCTTAGTTAGTTCTCTACACTTTTGCATAGCATTATTGACTACTGTTAAATATTTGCTGTCCACCATCCCAGAAGTGACTTCACTATAAAGGCAGTGATTGAAGTAAGCCATCAGATCAATAAAACTAGGAGCATATTCTTGTGGAACTTACCATCCAAAATATTTCTTAGTCCAAATCTTCAAGATGAAAGTGTTTTTAACCATGACTAGGTAGTACAATAATTTATGACATTAATCAGCAACATAATTAGCTGCAGTTGCTTTGAAATGAGGACTATTTGATGGTGACTTTGGTACAGCAATGTAAGAGGGTCACTGTGGGCCATGTGTACTGGTACCTTCAAACTGTGACCACTGTTTTACAACAAAGTTACATGGTGGGTGAATTTGAGCATGTTTGCTGTAAGTAGAGGAAGAGAATGATCAGCACTATCCAACCCACAGGCAAAATCTGGAAGAGGAGGGATGAGGGCTCCTCTCTCAGTATGCTCATAGTAGGTATGAGTTTGGGCATGAATTGAAACAGCCTGATACATGTGCGCTAGATAATTCCAGGGAACTTTCCATCACACCTTCTTATTCAGAGCATTTCAGAGTTCCCTGACAGAAGTAAGTAACTTTCCTCCTCCCGTTTCAGCACATTTATTCAGTAATGGCAGAACTGGGACCTGTGAAACTAGTACTAGAACACTAATTTTAGCTTTTCTTTGATTCCGCCATGTTACAGAAAAAGATATCCCTTAATTTGCATGGTCCTTTTCCTTGAAGCTCTTGGCCTTTAACACATTCAGCATAGTGGACCAAAACCACTGCTACTTTCTTCCCCTGAAATTATGCCAGTTTATTTGGTTTCACCCTGGACATACTCTCCATGTCACTGGGAGGGATACCCAGTGATAACGTAGATGTTCTTGGGTCAAGGCTGGGGCTGTGCTGCATTCCAGGCCCACCTGCTGGCTGGCTGCACAGGGGCTGAGGTCAGGGTGGACTTGGGGAAAGCCACCCTCCATAACCTGAAGTGACAAAACTTGGTGACCAAGCCACACCAAAGTCTTTGAGAAGGAGGAGAGCTTTTGTGGGAGGAAAAGGAAATAGCACAAATGGGAAACAGTGGAAAAGCTCTCATTGAGGTGAGAACTGTAGCCTTTGATCCTGTCTTTAGTCCCCTATCAGTCTTCAGGATTGTTTAGTATCTGGCTTGTTTTAATTGATATGTGATGCCATTATGGTCCCAGATTTATGTTTAATTGATGTAAATGGTTATTGTTTGTCCATGCCAGGAAAGAAGCAGTGGCAGCCATGGGCCTGCACGTCTGTAACAGAGTCAGCCAAGGGAGGGAGGTGAGGGTTCCTTTTGGGTAGAGGAAGGAAGGGACTCCAAGTCTGAACCATCCATACTTTAAAAGGAAACAGAATTCTAATTTAATTGCCTCTAAATCTTAAAGTCTGCTTGTTACCAGCCAACAGATGGTGGATGCTTACAGATCCTCCAGCCCTCCTGGTCATTTTCCTTCCTTTTTTTTTCATTTTTCTTGAGGGAGATGCCAGAACTTATGTTACCTCAACACAGTAAGAACTTCAGAAACCAACTCAAGCAACAGTTTTTGAACACAGTACTGTAAGACTGCATATTTTTGTGAAGTGCATATTGAGTTCAGAATTGTTTATGTCTTGATTTATTTAATCTCTTCAATTTGCATATATATTCTGCTACTTTGAACCGAGCAGAGCAAATATCCTGCTTCTTGGAACATTTTGGTGTACTTAGATGATGAGGAAAAACAAGGAAAAAATATCATGAAGAAATATTTTTTTGTTTTTTGTGATGCACCATAAGTCCACAGAGCAAACATTCTAAGTTTGTAAAGCTTAGAAGCTTGCTGAACTTCCTCTGCATGTTCCCAGTGTTTTAACATTCCTTGTAAGATGTTTGCCATAATGGATTTCACAGATGCATTGCTTTACAATTGCTTCATGAATCATATATCAAATATATTTTGAATTTTTCTTACTTATGGATTATAGAAATGTCCCATAATTACCATTGTCTATTGCTTGACAAACACCTGGAAAGCAATACTATTTGTTTAATGACAGAAGGTTGTTTTGATCACGAAACCAAGGATAAATCTAATTTTTTATTGTTGTTTTTGGATTTAGTGCTCCTGAAAAGAACATTTATTCTTTGGGCCACCAAAAGTGTGTGCACTTTTTTGTCCTTTTAAATGCTTATTTTTTCCTGGTGGACTTACCTTGTTTTTCGTTTGGTTGTATTTTCACATATATAGACACAGGAGGCTGATAATCTTTCATAAAATTTGAAGTCTAGCAGGGGTGAGTTCTACTCTGTAGGACTTTTTGTTTTCAGAGGAAACCTTTAACAGTGAGGTATTTAAACCCCCACCACACTCCTAAGGCTCTGAAGCCCATAGGCACTGCCCATTGCAACAAACCAGAAGGTTCCTCATTCTCTTGATGTTGCACTGGGAGCGGAAATGTCAACAAAGGTGTGTTCAGAGCAGAAGAACTTGATATAAATCTGTAAAGACCCCATTCCTACCATCCAGTGTAGATGTGATGGTGTGGTGATGGTGTGATCAGCAGTGTGATTATCAGAAAGAAGCACAAAGCTGCTCCCCCAATGGCACCAGCACAATCCCAAAGTGACTGCACTGGCTGGTCAGCAGGCATGAAGCTTGTGCCACAGCAGAGATGGGTGAGGACACTGAGTTGTTGAAGGCTGAGAGAATCCACAGCTCAGTTGCAGCTGTAAGACCTCATGATGGGGAAAGGAGAAATCTGAAGAGCAAGAGGAGATGCTGAGGCAGGGACCCTGACCTCCAGGAATGGCTGGTCAGCCTCACTAGGCCTCTACCACATTCTTCACCTTCTGACAGTGCTGCAACATGAGGGCAAAGGGAAATGAAAATGTAGCTGCTTTACTAGCAAAGATTGAGAATCACTGGACTGGAGCTTGAGAGGGGAAAGAAAGAGGTGTCTTAAAAAGTGACATCTGTAAATATTTTTCCTGTCAGTATAACATTTTTTCTTATGAGAGAGAAAAGTCAAACCCACAGGTTTCAGGAGTAAGAGAAAAGGCCACTCAGGTTTCCAGGTCAGGCTTGGGACTCCTGTTCTGCATGTTCTCTCTGCTTGGTCTCCAGCTGCCCTGCTGGGAGCCAGGAAGGGCAGAGCATGGCCAACAGGCCAGGTTCTTCTGATCACAGCTGTCCCTCTGTGTGCTTGCCTGGTGTGTGGCCCTTGCTAAGGCTGGCTGAAATGTTCTGCTTGTTTTTATAGAATTGTCAAATAGTTTGGGTTGGAAGGGACCTTTAAAGGTCGTCTGGTTCCAAACCCCCTGCCATAAGCAGAGACAATTTCAGCTAGATTATGTTGCTCAGAGCCCCATCCAGCCTGACCTTGAATGTTTCCAGGGATGGGGCAACCACCAGCTCGCTGGGAAATCTGTGGATTCCAATGTTTTACCACCCACGTAAGAGAATTTCTTCCCTATATCTACTCTGAATCCACCCTCTTTTAGTTTAAAATCATTATCTATTGTCCTATCACCACAGGCCTACTAAAAAGTCTGTTTATGTTTCTTGTAGACCCCCTTTAGGTACTGGAAGGCTGCAACAAGATCTCTCCAGAGCCTTCTTTTCTCCACGCTGAACAGCCCCAACCCTCTTCATAGGAAAGGTACTCCAGCCCTCTGATTATCTTTATGGTCTCCCTCTGGGTTTGGCTCAATGTCTTTCCTGCACTGAAGCCTTCAGAGCTGGATGCAGTACTCCAGGTGGAGTCTCACCAGAATGGAGCAGAGGGGCAGAGTCACCTCTCTTGACCTGCTGGCCATGCTGACTTTTTTNAGCAATGAGCACTTCCTGTGCAAATAGGGGCCACACCCATTGTTTGGTCATTCTTCTGGCTTTAGCGGGGTCTGCAGAGGTTTGGACCACAAATATACTTTACCACATGATATATAAGAGTTCGTGTTCCACTGTCATCTCCTGGGTTCATGTGAATGTTTCAGGGGCAGCCATCTGTCTGTGTGCACATCTGGCTAACGGGGTGCAGCTATATGGCCATCAGCTGAAGGTCTGCAACACTACCCTTGCCTTTGGCTCAGTTTCAAGAGCTTATTTGACTGCCGGGTGCCCTGGCATGGTGTAAGCAAGGGCAGCCCACTCAGGGAGGGTTACATGGGAAGTGTGAAGAACCATTACCACATGGATTTTCTCAAAGCAAGTGAAGTTTTCTCTGGCCCAACAAACATCCTATAGGATTTTACTCCAATCTTATTGTACGAAGTTGCTCTTGTATGGCAGTTCAAGATGTAATCCCCTTGCTGCAGTCTGAGTTTTTCAGTCCGCATGAGCCGTGGGTTTCTTTCTGACTCACCTTTGACAGTCATGTAGAGACGTATCTTGTAGTGGATCCCTTTTCCTAAGAGATTATTCTCCTACATATGCCACATTACAATCTAAAAATCCAGATGGGCCAAATTTTTTTTAGAAGTACTGACTATCAGATCTGAGAAAGTGAATTGACTTCATAATGGAATGAAAATCATGGTGTTTTTTAAAAAAATCAGTTTACAAAATGGAGACCGTGGAGCGCGGAGGGAGGGGAGAATTAAGTTTAGAACTTAATTTCTCCACACTCAACAGGCTCATTTACAAAAAGAATACAACAAAACTCTTGTTTTTGCAGCACAGGGCCTTTATACAGGTAAACATGTTGAGAATGTTGCCTGTAGTGTTTGCCCAGCTAGACCATAAAAAATTCCTGGTAGCAGAGGGGATCTAGTGCCATTGCCCAGCCCCGGCAAGCTCTGCTTTCCTCATGCCTCTATCTGTCCTACTGCCAGGGAGGGAGGCTGCCAGAGTCGTCCTATTCCTCTGAAACTGTCCACCAGGTTTATTCTGAGTACAGACGGAGTGGTCTTCCATTTTGCAATTACAGAAACAAGAATATCCTGTCGAGCTTTCTCACTTTCCTTCCTTCCCCACTGCCATCGCTTAGTATGACTGTAGGGAATATAAATGGAACAGGAAATTTGACCGCATCCAGGATCAATGTCATTAAAGACACATCTTGTTTTAAAATCTAATTTTATATAACTGCTGTGTTATATAATATGCTTTTGTTTGTCGTCTTGATTTTTATCGAGGTAGTGTACATTCCCCTGGACCTTTTCATGAAGGAATGTTTATACCTGTGGGCAGGCACTAATGGCAGTGAAAGGCTTGCATTCATGGGAACAGCATTTAGCAATTCATGGTTGCCAAGGTAAGCAACAAAGGCATGCCCTCTGCCACTCCACTGCCTCTAAAAGAAACAGTCTCTAAGGTAACAGGCTAGCACCCCTTGAGGCCAAAAATCTTTAGCTTTTTAGACAGAAAAACGCATTAAATAATACCAAGAAAAGCATTTTTTTTGTCCAGGAATTTTTTTCTTCACAACAGAGAAGGGGCTCAAAGTGTTCTATTTTTGGTTCTGCGCAGGAATTTAATTCAGCTGCTGCCCAGTCTTTGTGCACTCAACACCCCTTTGACAGTTTAGTTTCGGGGGCACATAGGACTAATGAGCCAAGGCATGACTGCAGTTGGAGACTGGCGCCTCCCAGGCCTGTGACTGTTGTTCAAGTGAATAGGCAATTTCTCTGATTAGCCTGGAATTTGCAGCATTATCCAGATGGTTATTTGGCATGAGCCCTTATTCCAGGATCACAGCCAATTTGAGAGATTGAGTCACCTGAAGAAAAGGTCTGCAGAGACAGCAGTTGCTAGATGCTGCTTGTGATAGGATGGGAGAATGGGCTTCTCCTCGACTTCATCTTACCCTGCAGCTGCTTGCCAACCTCTTTTATCTTCCTGTAGCAAAAGGGAAGAGGTAGGTGAGTCATCACATCTTCCTAGTGAGAGATTTTATTTGGGAGAAGAAATAAAGAGTAAAGGGCTGTTTTAAAAATGAAATCTAACAAAAAGTTAAATGCAACAGCCATATCCTTTCTGCTAATGTTGGTGTGTCAGAGACTCAATGCATGCTAAATACAACTTGTCTTTGCAGGACATTCATATGACTCTAACTTCGGTACAATTTGCTGTATGTGGGGAAAAGAAAAGAAGCATTTTCTGGAATATTTTTCTTTCTGAATGACTCAAGTTGTCAAAATTGCTTGACAATTATAAAGTAGCAATTCATGGACTGCAACAGAATAATACAGGACCTGATGGATGTAATATGACTTTTTATACCTATGCAGTTCCTGGAGTTTCTAGAGTTGTAACAAAGGTCTAATAACTGTTCATGAGAGGAGAGATGTGTCCTAGAACTCTTTTGCAGCTTATTCAACAGGCTTGATGTTGATATGAATAAGTTTTTTACTCTGAATGGAGGCAGACTGATAATTAGACCTAGTTGTATCTTCAGGTGTTCAAATACATGCCTCACATTTCAGTTAGTCTCTGTGAATAAAATTCAAGTTTTTGAGCTAACTTACAGCAGTGCAAGGGAAAGACGATTTGCCTACTTTCTACTCAGTCTGACAGAAAGGTTGCTGCCCTTACTGCATTCAAAGAAAGCACACACAGCGCTGACAATTAACTTTGTTTACTTTCATTTCATGTTGTAGAAAGTAATTATGATATAACTGTAGACTTTCCAACTTTTTAAAGCAAAATAGCACACAGATTAAACAAGGAAGTGAATTAGTACATAATCCACCCCAGAAACACCAACAATGTGACAGTTTGTAATTATGCAAAAGATGCAAAGTGGAGGCCATGCCAGGAAGTATCCAGACATTCTTTTTAAGTTCAGCACCTTGTCATGTTCACATTTTGATGCAGCCCACATTCACATGCTGTCATGCATCAGAGGTCCTGTTCCACTTGAGGCATAGATTGACTGGTGCTTTCTAAAGAAGAAACAATCTGGTATTTGTTTATTGCACATCGTTATTCACATCTCAGATGCACAATAGGAATTAAATGTCACCTAAGGCAGGATGGAGGCATGCTGCGGTCTGAGCAATCTGTGCCTGTCTACTGAGGAAGCAATATTTTAAGCAATAGGTTAGTGTGCTTAGCACATGCACACAGCACTGATAGTCATAGTCACTTTCAGCTAGAGCATGACCAAGTTGTGAAATGAGTCTGGTCAGAAAAACAAAGCACTGAATCTCTATTTTCTTACACATTCCCAGGAATATCCCCATAGATTTGGCTGAAATATTTCAGAAACATCCATCTTGAGGAATGTATGCCAAATGTAAAACTTCAATTTGACACAATTTTAACTAACAGAATATAAGTTTTTGAAAGCTGATGTTTGAAACATCAGGGCCCTTATTTGGGAGCAGAGGGCAGATATGACCATGGGATAGGGAGCTGTATTAGACTTATCATGAACTAGCTAATATTAAGAACAAAAGACTGGTTTATAAAGACCAGTTTTTCAAAATTCTGGCTTCATTTAATTTCCTTGAACTTTGTGTTGATATTTTTGTTGACTTCACCAAAGTAAGTTAACATAGGAACTGCATTCTGTATCTATAATAGAAAGTATTTTTTCATGTCTAAGCTATCATTATTAGCTGAAGATTAAACCCTTTTCCTTTTTTATCCCCAAAAATAACAATTATAATTTTACTGTGAAAAGACAGAATCTTGGGAAAATTAAAGCAAAAAGTGATTGCTCATACTTTGGCAATGTGGTTTATAAAGATTGTTTTCCAATAGCTATAAAATACTTGCATTTCTCTGTCAGAAAGACGAAAATATGGAACCACCATTTGCTTAAGAGCTCTTAACTACAGCTGGAGAATATATTTGTTTCATATTACCTAATTACCATCACATTTGTCTCGTATTTTTGATCTGTACTTTTGCAGATCCTAAGGCACAGTGTACACATGCATTTGTATTGCATTCCTTTTCCAAAGTACACATAACCTGGTGTCTTAGGGGCTGATCCAAAATTCAGCAAGGTCATGAGGAAGACTCCTAGCTAACCATCATTCTATACCAATTACGCTCTGAGCAGATCTTTTCTCCCTAATGTACTCCCTAGATTTCAGTAGCTGCTCCCAGAGTAGGAACAGGGACCTAATTAATGAGATCCTTTTTTCACCTTCAGGATTTATTCCACCATTTAGCACAAAGTTGACTGATGATGAGTTTTCAAATAATCAATGTTTTGTACAGCAGATGGCTACTGGAGCTTTTAGAATATTCTTCCTGTAATGTTTAAATTGAACTAGTGCCCATATATTTTTGTCCCAAAGTTGAGAGCTTCAGTTTTGTTTCAGACACATGCTGGAGAGACCAGCCTCTTATTCAGATCTTATCTGAATAAGTCAAATGTCTCAATACTTCAAAATTGGAGAGGAAGCACTTTGAATATAAGAATCCTAGGACACATTTGCAATATTTCTGGTCCCAGTTGCCACTACCACAGTTTTAGCTTTTATTTTGTAATATTGGCATTTATTTCCCTGTCTAACCCAGATCTGGAAGAGAAGTCCAAAACATCTATTAAAAAAGACCAATCTAACATTTTAGGAAGCGAGGCAAGCTTTAGGCAGTGCTGACTCTAAGAATAAGCAAAGACCTTTAATTTTGCTCCAACTACTTTGCCCTTCTTCACTTCAGTATTGGTCAGGAAATCTCAAGATATTAAAAGGCAGACCTCTTAGATGAACAAAGACAAATATAATAATGCCTAATGGAATATGTATTAGTGAGTGGAAAATAATGGTCAACAGTGTTATCAAGGATATATAATTGTATAGAAGTAGATGCTCATGAGGAAGGAGAGGAGCCCTTCTCTCAGACCAATGTATTTATGGATAGACTGAGTTCTGTAGAACTCAGTCTGAGTTCTGAGACAGAAAATGCAGAAAATGCTCATACAGGCCATTTTTTTTTCTCCTTCTGTCTTAAAAAACTTTAATGCATTTACAGGTAAAATTTTGTTAAATATTGTTTTTCTTTCAATTCCATGGGTTATGAGTATGGTCCATAAGTAGCAGCTAGCAATCTTATCCCCGTGCACTGCTGCTTACCCAACCACAACTAACTTATCTCATTGTTATAAATGATTCTCACCTTGTGGTGATTTCCTGCTATTTGGGCTTCTCAAGACCTCCCCAGTTCTCTACATTAATGTCTTACTACAACTATGACTGGTTTAGAGGTGACAATACATGAGCCAGGAAGGACTCCAGCTTGTTTTCAAACCAAGAAACAACTCAATGACCTGACAGCTAAAACCACCTTTTTGCTTTTAAACTCTGGAAAAGTGATGGGAAGTCACTGAGAAACAGTAAATGGGAACCACTTTTAAATGCCAACTCAGCTTTAAATGGTGCTTTTGCAACACACAGAAAACTATTTATATTGGGACTCACAGGACTTCTGCAGAGTTGGTGCAAATACAATGAAAATTGTAATGTTTACATAATCTATAAATAAAACAGTAAAGAAACCGAACTCCCACAAGGATCATAACTCCAAAAGGAGTAGGAATAAACAAGATAATTAATACATGGATTGGTTGATATTTTTTTTTCTTAATAAACAATGAAGTCTTTGATATACACATACTTGCAGATACGTATAAACATGCAAAGCACAGAGAAAATGAAAGTGTTTATCAAGTTCCATTTCCCAAAATACTACTAACAGGAAGCAGTCAAAGGTTTTCCAGAAAGGAACTGGTTTTTTGAATTCACAACTAGTGTTTCTTAAGAGAAGGGGTTAGGTCCTAGAATAGCACTCAGATAACATTTTCTAGAGACAAAAACTTTCATAAAATACAGCCTTTCAGACAGAAACACAGCCTAACATTACATGTATGAAATTGTCCACATGAATATGTGTATTATTGCTCACTCACCCAAAACATAAAATCTTCACTAAAAATGTGACCTCATTATCATATATAGTAGAAAGGTGACTCTTGATAAATTGGAGTTGAAAAAATGTCAACCTCAAGTATTTGAAGAGGCAGAGGGAATTGCATATTTTGGTTCTTAAGTTTCCTCAGGATTATTTTTTGACAGTTCATTCAAAATTAATGGAGATGCCTCTTAGTTCTTTGGATTCAATGCAAAAGGCACTTTCTTTTCTCCAGAATCTACTACTATAAAATGTAAATGTTTCTACTTCTAATCTTCAAAGTAAATCATAACCAATAAAAGGGTAATGCAAAAAGTTTCATTAGGCTGATCTCCAAAGACAAAGGATTAACAAAATCTATTTTTCCTGTAGATATCCTAATACCTTTATGGTAATGATATTTAAAAAAAAAATATATATTCTGCTGAGGGAATCACCGAACAAAATTTTAAAAAAAGCAAGATTTGAAAAGTGAAGATGATTTTAGTAGAATCAATAAAGTTTGCTCTGGGATTTGAGAAAGCTGAAGTGAATGACCTGGAATCCTTAAATTGCTTAAACTTCCCACAATGTTTTGCAAGAAATAATAAAATGCATGTGAAAAAATGCACATGATTTTCATTAAGTACCAGTAGAACTGAGGCATTCCATTTATGCCTAACTCAAAAAAGGAAATATAAACTGTATCTTTCTTTATACAGTATATATAAGGCTGAAGAAGACTTCCAGTCATTGAGAGCTATGCAGAACAAGAACATCCTTCTTTGTTTCCTGCTGGTATTATATATTCAGCTTGAAGGAAGACTTACTGGGAAGGCTTTGGAAAGGTGTATTTTGTTTTTCAGTGGACCACTACTGCTTGGGTTGATTAGAGAAGAGATGAAGATTCTGGAAGTGGCAGGCTGTATGCCAGGATTCATAGATTAGACAGGATGTGTTTATGCATTGCTATATTTGCACACTTTCATAAAAATGGGGATAAAGGCGCCATTTCTTATGCTAGTACCCACAGAATAGAGAAGATGGTGAGGTCTCTACTTAGCTTGAACTATTTGTGGAAGTTTGCAAAGTGTTTGCCCGTTTTTTTACATCCTTATCAGTAAATCGTCTAATATCAGCAAGGAAATCTCATGACCATGAACTAAAAATTTTAGTTCTCTAGGCTTTATCAGCAAATGCCTACTCCTGAGTATGAGTTTAGGCTTTACATCTGAGCTGCTGCTAAGTGATTTCCAAAAGTCCCTGTGTGACTGCCTTTTTCCACTTGCAGCGCAGTCAGGGAAAACTTACCTTTAAGTTTTAATACATCCTTCACAAGGCTGATTTAAGGGATCTCCAGAAACCTCTTTTTGGGCACTGTTTCTCTAAATAATTTCTTTTTCACAACCCACCAGGAGCTTCTTTATGAAGTGTGTACTTTGACACAGATCAAGAAAATGGACATCAGTGGGGCAGTTACTACCAACTTTGCTGAGAATAGAGTCAGGAGCTTGAAGTTTTGAAAGTGTCAGGCCAAGAGTGTCAAAGACAGCTGAAGGCCTGTCAGAACATTGCTCCTGGACTCTCAACTCCCTCTCACCAGAGAAGTTACCTAGACTTGCTTGCACAGCAGTGACCAAGATTGGAATGACTACTGGGATAAAACAAGAAAGAATGGAAGGAAGTCATTGTCACACCAAATTCTGATGAACTATTTTTTAAAGTTGTAGAAAAAAGTTATGGGAAAGACCCATTAGTTTGCATTTTTGTGTTGGTAAGGAGAACGTTCTGAACCATCCAACCTTTTGGAAACTTTCAGAAATCATGCAGAGCCCTTCAGCAGACAGGAACGTGCTCAGTTGTCATTTGCAGGACCACCTGCAGCTAATTAAGAAGAGGAGTTGAGAAGCTAGCTGTTAGTTAGAAATGCCAGAGCCTATGGATATGTCTACACTGTAACTCAAGTGCTAAGCCTGTTTTTGTATTCTGACCTCTATTCATTGTCTTCCATGGGAACCAGAGGTTTGAGCTGCCCTTTGGAAGAAATCAAGTCTTCCCTGAGATGAAATCCACTAATTATTTTGGGGGATAATTTATTTTCAGAAAACACTAGCTCAACTTTTTCAGCTCTATGCAGTTTTTCTATGTAATTCTAGCAAATTTGCTCTCTTGACTACCCTCTCACTAACTCATAACACGCTCCATGGTGTGCATTACTTACATATAATGCTATAAAGACACCACTGCAGGAGGCTGAAATGGTTCTGAAAGGTCACAACACAAAATAATTATTGGCCATGGGGGCTTCCTGTGGACTTCAGAGGAGACAGTAGGTGAGGTGCTCCAGAGCATAGCCCTGAGCACTATCAATGCAAGTCACTCTGTGCCACCTGGTGTACGACTGCTCCTTGAGGGGAAGCCTGTAGTAATGTGGCTGTAGCTATTGCTACAGAGATAAAATTGAGAGTTCCTAAACCAGGGAAGAAGAAGAGCAATTTTAAAGGATCCTCAGAAGAATTAATAAGATCTTAAGAGAAAAAAATATTTACAATCTATTCAGATAATAAAAGGGATGATGGATGAAAAGCACACCAGTTGGATAAAAGAAGCTCATTCTACTTCTGCCAAATCTTCATTGTAATATGCCTCAACCAGGCCCCAAGTAGAGATTTGCTGTACCATAATTCCTCCATTCAGTTGCCATTGAAATATATTTATTGCTGGTGGTTAGCAGCCAGCCTTTGAAATGGTGCACTAAGTGCTTCATTTTTGTATTATTTAGTCAGAAAAAGTAATAATTTAACTTTGTTTTGCAAGTATTCTGACAGACCAAGGAAGGCTTTCTTTGTTTTCCTGTCCAGCGGTTGGGTGAGTCCCTTGCAAAACATTTGGCATCTGAACACTTGAGTGTTAAATGCAGCATCTTTTCTCCTTGAGCAGGGTGATGTGCACTGAAGGCTCAGCCCTCCTTCCTTCCCATATCCCAGATCCTTGGAGAGAGAAGAGGCAGAACAGTTCCTCGAGCCAGCATGAGGCTTTGCTTCAGAGACACTGTTCCTACAGTGAGACTGTGCCATTCCAGCAGAAATGAGGAACCATTATTCTTTCTGTTGTTGAACCTTCTCTTCAGGAAAAGACATGGACCGGTGAGATGAAAGACCTTGAACTTTAGACCTGCTGTGTCCAGCACATATACCACCATCTGGGATATGCCACCAGCTATAGGAAGCAACCTATATGAAAATGGAAAATGTGCTATAAATGCGATTTGCTTTTTCAGGAATTTCTTCTTCCCAGAGAGATCTGACAATCCTGCTTCAGCTCCAGCTGGGATGTGGCAGGCAGTGTGGCCAGGAGTATTGGCAAAAATGTGGGCAAATGCTGAGTGAAGTCTCTTCAGTCCAGTGTGTGGCCTTCTTACATCCCATGCGAGGCAATGTGGTGTGGCAGCCCGGAGAGCTCACTGCAGCAGCAAGATCCTCTGCAGGTAATGGTGCTGTGCAACCGGTCTGCCCCAGCCACATGGTCTGGAAGGAAGGGGGATTGGTTTGGCCAGGTTTGGTGGGTGCACTCACTATTTTATTGACTTCTTTCTTAGCAATAGGGGTGTAAGGAAGTGAAGGATCTGTTGCAGAGACAGAAGAAATCATGTGCATTTATGTTAATCTTTAATTTGAGGCTATTAACACACGGTATTTGGCCTCAATAGGAAGAGCAATGCAAAAGAGAGGAATAGGTTTTTTTACATCACTTCAGTCCCAGGAGAGCACACAAGGGGAATCACATCAGATTTCTTCTTGGTGCATTTGCTCTGCTTACTAGCTTGGAAAGTTTTTTTTTTGTTTATTGTACTAGGCAATATTGAAATGCTGGGGGAAAAAAAAAAGGCTCAAACTATTCCATAGGCTTTTATAGTCTTAGAAATTTAAATAGTAAAGTAAATAAAGTATTGTGTCTGGCAGTTCTCCTCTGCTGTGATAGACATTTATAGTTATGAGCACAATGGATTTTGTTAGCCATCACTTTACCTCCACAAGCCCCTCCATTTACTAAAAGTCTGGTTGGAACAATGACTCCAAATTAATGATAATAAAAAACAGTTCTACAGGCACTCCCCAGTTTTGTTTTAATTGTAGAAATCTTAGTTTATATGCAAAATTTTATTATAGGATCTTATGGGTCTTGTTCCGGAAGGCTTTTCTTCCTCTTTGGGCAACTAATTCCTTTGCAGAGTTCATGCACAAATACTTATGTGTATTAGGCATACCCAAGATCTGTGAATGAGTCTTTTGGTCTTTTCACTACTACTACCACCACTACTACTACTACGTCTACTACTGTTATTATTATTATTAATAGGTTTTGTTTTGTTTTACCTAATTTTATTTTTAGCTGCTCATGCTTCTACATGTAAGTAGTTCCAAAGTGAGCAAAGTTGCTGAGATGAGTATCTCATTCAGAGAAAGTAAGTAGACTTAAAACATGCATAACTTAATAATCATGGGACACTCTACACTGGCACAGCTTTCCTTGTGCCCTCTCCCTCACCTTTCTTCAACACATACTGTGGCACATCCTGAAAGAGAAGTCTACCACCACTCCCCTGATATTGATATAAAGGCAGCTTCACATCCACCCAGATTCTTCCCTTTCCTCAGTAACCATGAAAACACAACATCCATCTTTTCCTCTCTCTGACTGTGTCTTTGGACTTTAAGCCAGGTGAGAGCATGAGCTATAAATTGAAGTGAATTATACAGCTGGGTAAATAAAGTGAGACGAAAGGGAGAAAAAGGGAAATGTGTTTCCTATCACAGAGTTTGAAAAACAGACTTGGCACACAAGGGGAAAAAACAAAACAGGAAATAAGTTTCTACATATAAATTAAACTTTTTCACCCTCTAACTTTTTAGATAGCCCAGGAGTAATAAGTACGTGTGTTTCTTGGACCAGCAAAGCAAGCATTCCAACACTAAATGGCTTCCTGTTCAACACGTTCAAAGCCAGAGACTGTTTTTGGGGGTTGGTTAGAAATATGTGTGAAGTATGCACTTTTACTTCAGGCCAAATCAAATGTTTTTAATCTCCCTCCCATCCCCCTCCCCCCAAAAAAAAGAAAAAGAAAAAAAAAGTCAAAAAAGGAAAATGCGACTGAAGTTTTCTCTTTCACTAAGGGAGTTCAAAGATTAGCCTTCAGTTAATGTGCAAATATTCTCAGTTCCATGCAAAGATACTTAAAAGGGAACTGGTCAATGCCATTCTACACTGGCATTTGATGCTGTTGAACTATAATGAGTAGGTGCATACAGAGCTGAAGAACTTGGCCCCATGCAAAGGCAGGAAAACAGCAAATATTTGAGGGTGTGAAGTGTGTTACGACATTTTCCCCCATTAGTGTCAAAGCTATAATTCATAAATTGTTGATCCATTTTCTTCTTCTACCACATCAGCCTCAAATATTATTTGGTACTACATTTTATTTGCCCATAGATCTTTAGGGGTTTTTTTGTTTTTTGTTTGTTTGTTTTTGTTTTTGTTTTTGTTTTTGTTTGCTTGTTTTGTTTTGTTTTGTTTTTGTTTTTTTTCTTTTAGATTTACAACATTTGATTACATGGTCAAAAGTCAAAGAAAGACCCATGGGAAAAAAAATGGAGCACCATTTGCTATGGATGTGCCAATGTAAGGGGGGTTTTTAGTTCTTCAGTAAAGCCACAGGGTACTTTTTGGAAAAAAAAAAGTCAGAATAGTGCACCTTTTTTTTCCTTACATCTGGCAGGCAACAGGTACGTCTAACTAACCTAGACCTCAGTTTGTCCCTTTCTATAATTTCACTAATTACTGCTTCTAGTAACATATTTTCTTCCAACTCCAAGGAAACAGAAGCCATGTAAGTGGTAGCCAACTATTTTCTTTTAGTATTTTTCTCATTCCAGTGTTTTTGAGCAAACTCAGGTTCTAAACACTGTTCTGTTTCAATATTTGAAGAATGCTATGTACTGAGTACTGTCCAAGCTGGTATGTTGTTGTAAGGCATCGGTCTTGTCTGTTGCTCTCATCCCACCTCGAATGAACTGAGATGCATACTTTGTCTTGGTTCTTTCTGCCTAATTTCTACAAAAACCCAACGAACCAAAAAAACAACCAACTCCCCTTTCCCCCACAGCTACGTCCTTGTGAACATCTAGTTTTGGGTTTTCACTTGAAGAAAATGAGTCCTAGGTGAAGTCTCAAGTCTCATCTAAATTGGTAACATTCAACTTGTGCTGATTTGCACTAGAATAAGCAAGGGTTTTGTTTAGGCCCTGTCAAATATAGTACTCTTTTCAGAGGTTCTGCTGAAGATAGAACATACAAAGTTAGTGGAAATTAATGAATGCTAAATTGACTTCAGTGATTACTCATCCCTGGACTTCTACGTACTTCAATATCACACTATACTTAATATCCAGAGCTATTCCTGTGAGTAGGGAGGCCAGTGGGGGATATGACCAGTAAAGGATAGGTTTCCCTCCTTTAAAGTTCAGCTTTCCTAAGAAGAGTTGTAGGAATTCAGTTTCTATTGATTCTGTGGCAGTTGCTCAGTGAGGCTCTTTTACTGCCTCCCCAGAGTCCCTAAATTCAATTTCAGTTCAACTCTATTGTCCTTCAGACTCCTTCCTTCCCACAGGCCCATTTTCCCATATTCCCAAAATAAAAACACCATATTTGTTTGTTATTCTGAACCTTGCAACTTCCTTTCCCTGGCCTCCATCATTAATACTTTAGAGTTTCTCTTCTTGTTCTTTCTCATCTAATATCATATTTCTACATACCAGTAATTTTTATGGTATGTTAAATCAGTCATTAGCAAACTCACATGAATTCATAGGAAGGGGAATAGTTTTAGGTATATCCTATGGAAACTTCAGGGTCCAAACTTTCTCTACTGTTGTGTTGGCCAAACTTCATAAATTGGAATCAATAGTATAATTCAAGATCATACACTTTGGTAAAATTAATATGTTTCTTGTAGCTCAGTCTGTTCTTCTAAAATTGACTTTTGAAACACAAACATTTCACTTGCGACAAGAGAAAAGAAAGATCTGAGAAATGTTATGAAGACGCACATGAATTTTATGTGTGAGCTGTAACAGTTGCTCCTGGGCTGCCCACATACACAATTTTGAGGGAAGACAAAAATAGAGCATGAAAAAAGAAGAAAAAA
>VWZU01003575.1:60573-139256 GCA_013397095.1 Sterrhoptilus dennistouni
GAAAGAAAGAAAGAAAGAAAGAAAGAAAGAAAGAAAGAAAGAAAGAAAGAAAGAAAGAAAGAAAGAAAGAAAGAGTTGAGAACAGAATAACCAGCTAAAATTGTAAAAGAAAACAAATGCAAAAGAAATATTTCAGGGAGAATTTATAGTAGTTTAAATCCCTATTTCTTTTGCCAGGTGGAGAAATTCTAAGCCTGTTACATGATCTTAAACATCTTTCCAAGTGCTTCAGTGAATCACTGCCATTACCAATATGGACAGAAATTTACTATATCAGCTTCCTAGACACTGAACACAGTGTTGGCAAAGCTGATAGATATTAACTCAGTGAGTCAGATAGGGTATTCTTTTTTTATCTTCAAGGCACACAGAAGCAGCTCCAGCCATGCTGCCCCTGCAGCTGCTGCCGAAAGCTGGCTGGTCAACGTGATAAGGCTGGGACTGCTGATGATTGGTACTGCAAGACTTACATGCTAAGTTCAAGCTGTTCCAGAAAGCAATGAGGCTATTATCGACATCCTGGAGCAGTTCCCTGAGGTCATGTCAGTCATGCTCAGCAATCTAGGAAAACCTCAACAAATAATACTATTTCTGTCATTATAAGGATATACATTTGCAGGCATCATTATCTCAGTTGATAATGTTTGTCAGTCTCACAAAGCTCCCTCACTGGAGCTTTGTACCTGTGACATTAGTTACTATGGAAAATTTCACATTTAACATTTTTCTTGCCCAGTCCTAGCACACATTCCTTTCAGATACAGTTGCCTAAACAAAGTTTTTTTTTGTTTTGTGTAAGCAAAGTCCATACACTATTCTTTACTTAATGGGAATTTGTTTTGTTTGTTGGCAGAAAGGCTCTTGATATTTTCTGTACCTCTCCTAAAGAAATAGCTATGATTGAAGGTGGTCAGGAGAGAAGAGAAAAAGGAATATACTCTGCACTCTGTAGAAACACAGCGTGAGAGCAACCTGAAGGTGCTTTGAAGCAGTTGTGTGTGCCATGGAGATATTATAAGGTTGACTTCTGCCAAATGGAATCAGTGGATGAAGTAACAGCCAGAGTCTAGAGTTGCTCTTCAGGAGACATCAGAGTTTGTTTTATCTGATTTTCCCATTCATTTCTGTTTTCAGCATTCCATCCTTTGAATCATTTAAGAAGTCTGAACTTCAAAACCAAGTACACACTGAGAAAGTTAGACAATGCTGATCTATAGCTAGGAAACAGAAGCCATTTCTTCCAGATGAATGCATCATTCTGTGCTTATCTTGTCCTTGTACGTTTCCTCAGCCACAGTTTGCCACAGGACAAGGAAAATTGCCAGGGAGATGGGTGCATCTACTTCTCCTTGAGAGCAAACCTGCCTACCAGAGTACACCCCATCTCTGCTACCATATTGCATTACTGAAAAAATCCCCTTTGAGTCGCCCCAAAACATCAAACCTAGAGGACTTATTAGAATTTAGCAGCAGGGACTTAAGTCTTTTTTTCAACAGCACTTGGATTCATCCTGTTGGTTTGTACCATTTTGAAGAGGGATATTGAGGACCAAGGGCTGTATTTATTAAGCAATTTGGACAGTCTTATTTACACAGTGATTGCTTTTTCAACAGAGTCACAACCATGTCAACCCATCACATTTCTGATGAGGAACCAGATGGGTACCAATTCACTTCAGGGAGATCGGCGGTGCTGTCCCAGACTTGTCTTAGCACAAGTTCCCAGCTATTTCCAGCTTGCAAGAATTCTTTTTGCAGCTCAACAGAATAAAGGCTGCAAGTCTTGACAGTGTGACTTCAGGTTTTCTTGAGTGCTATACTGCAAGAACAGCCAACAGGAAGTCAGCAACAGACTAACAGGAAATAAATTGCAACTCCTACAGGATTTTTTTTCCTAGTCTGCATAAATTACTGGTGCACTAGTATAGCGTTAAAGGGTGGTTGCTTGACTGTTAACAATTGGTAGATGCCAAGGTTCTGGGTGCAATGACTGACCTGCTCCATCTGCACCTGACAGTGCTCCTCTTCCCCTTAGGGTGTACCTCCAACATTGTGTCTTGATGGAAGATTGAAGCAAATTTGAGTGCAATGCCAGTCTAGGTGATTGATTATAAGCGATACTTAGCCTTTGTTGGGAGTAAAGGCTTTTCAGGAGCCATACACATTGTAAACCAGCAAGTCTCTCTTTCTTCCTGGTTCTCAGTCAGTATGTATGTACACACACACACACACACACACATGCAAAAGAGTGCAGATGAATTCCAGGAGTGCTCAAACATCATTGAGTGTGCTGGAAAATGGCATCAATGCAAGGCTGATACCATGATACCATGACTGTTTCTGCATTTGAATGCTGCCATGACTAGAGAAATACTCTAATCTGGTAATTCAGGAATGGGAACTAAACCATTTTAGCCACCTTGTTATCAAGACACTATATATTCACTGTAGACTAATTCACCAGCATCTTATCACAAACAGGGACTGAAGACTTGCTGTATCTTAGAGGTGCTTAAGAGTCCATGATTGTTTCTGAACCACATGGAACACTTCTGTCAAAAGATCAAAAGTGGAAAGATGCAAATAGGAGCAAGTAAGGGGGAAAGAACCTCCAGAACCTGACCCTTTGGTTATGCTGAGGGTCCTTTTCCTTTTCTTTCTGTGCATTTAAAAAGTGTCTGATGTGATACATTTTGCAAATAGATAAAAATACATGCACAAGAGCTGGGAACATCTTGTACACAGATGTGAGTCAGTACTTGGCAGGTGGTTAACAGGAGTCAGATTTCCCAGACAATAATTGCATTTTCGAAATAAGAATTAAAGAAACAAGAAAAAAAAGGACTTATTCCCATTAGCTGAGACCTGTGAGCTCTGAAGTGAAATTATCTTTTCTGACACATAATTGATTCTACATCACTTCAGAGGTTGCCTGCATAAAACATCCAGGAATGATAAGCTGAAGCTTGCAAGGACTTCATTTTCTAAATGGGTACAGGTTAAATGACTACTTGTTTGTCTCTTCTGAGCTGTCCAGCCATTTCTGATCTAAAAACTGTAAAGACATGATAAGAATATAATATAATGTTCAAACACGTCCTGTGAAAATGTGACAAGCAGACCCAACTTTCAGTGTAGTCTGTCAAGGAGAATGGCATGTGGCACACCGTTTGTTTTATTGTTACTGTGGATCAGAAAAACTTTTCCTTAGCAAGATGTTTTCATATGAAACTGAGGACTATGAATTCAGGCATGTGTGCTACTTCTATGGAAAACAGCACCCAACTTCCTCTTAGTCTTGTGGGACCGTGACTTGGGCTTACAGTGCATTTCCTAATTTCATCATAAAGAGACAGATATGCTCAGAACCACAGAGCTGTAGGCGGGTTAAGGTTCTGTACATTGCAATTTGACTTTTAATTGCTACCGATTTCAATGTTCAGTTATTCTGTCAGAATCAGTCTTTTTAATAAGTCTTTGAAAACTGTCTTTGCAAAAACACTACAATGGAAGATGCTTGCTTTGGTAGAAAATCTGCCTGTCTGTCTGCCTGTCTACATGGCTGTCTATTTATCTACTATTCTACATATTGCTAGCTATGGGAAAGTAGAATGCCAGTAGTCAGAAAAAAATTAGTTTTGGGACAGAAATATATATGAAAATTTGTGTTCAAATTTCCTGATGAAAAGGCTTACTCCTATGTTCACGTCTGCCTGTTGTAATAAAACAGATCTCCTCTCCAGGTAAGGAGCCTGTGTTGTGCCCTGGAAAATATGTTTTAACCAGAGAAGTCTGCCTAAAGAGGGAATTAGAGCATAAAGCCCCCCAGCATGTTGGTATTATGTTACCAATTCTATCTTCAGTAAGGGGCAGAATATTTTAATATTTAATTTTTTTTGTTAATTCCTCACCATAATTTCTGCCAAAAATTTTTGCTTTCTCCTTCAACCCCAGTTGTCAAAGCAGCCTCTAGGTGCTTTCTGTTTGTTTGTTTGCTTAATGCAGGGTAGGGGTAGGCCATGGAAAAGTGTGATCCATACAGTGTTGAACTTTCTCAGAAGTTGCATCTGCCACAGGAACAATGTTAGGCTATACATCCTTCATAGGAATTTTTAAGCTTCTAGCTGCAGCTTGTCCAGGATGTTACAATATTTTTGTGTAATATTGCCCTTCAACATGCATACATCAGTCCAAAGAAAGATGAGTGGGTAGAAACCACATCTCCATGAGAGCCAGGTATCACCACAAAACCAATAGGGTTTAAAGCTTTCCAAGTCACAGAAGTGCCTTACCATGAGATGGGTCAACAACTCAGAACGGAATATTTTTTAAATTTGTTTTAATAGGAGGAAATGGGATTTAGCGAGACAGAAAGTGCAGAAGCTAGCAGACAGATTATATTTAAAAAAAGATTTATAAAAGTGCTTTGCTGGGAAAAGTCAGATTAAATATTGCAAGCCATGTTTTATGGTACTTGAAGACTAAAACAAACTTTTTGTATCCTCAGTTTCCCTTTTCTAAGCAAATTTCTGGGGATACTTACAGCATTACAACTTCCAGTTGTTTCCAGTGATTGAAAGCTTCCAGGTTACCCACCCACTGTTAGAGGAAGTGCTTGGCTTGGCAGAAGACATCACTGTCAGTTTAGTCCTGACTGGGGCCAGTGGGAAACTTCTGGTTGTCCAAAATACAACTGGGCTGAGTTCTAAGGGACTTAACTTCCTGAAGCTCATTAGGATGTGGAAATTCTCAAGTGTACACTTGTCTTTGGAGTCATCATGTGCATGACAGATATCATAAGAAACAAATTTGGACTGCAACTTGGACATACTCAAGGGAGAAGGGAAAGCCCTTTGCATCTGGTGCTCAAGGCCCCTCATGTGGCTGTGAGAACAGCTTCCTGAGGTGGTGAGTTCATCCTGCCCAGGGAAAATATACCCAGAGTTCACTGGTAGCCTGGAGAAACATTCCTGAATCACAGAATGGGTCAGGTGGAAGTGGGCCATCTTGTCCAACTTCCTTGCTCAGCCAGGGTCACACTAAAGCACGACACAGTATTGTGTCCAGGAAGTTCTCGAATATCTCCAGTGGGGGAGACTTCACTTACAAGAAAGATGTTCCAGTCCCTTAACTATCCTTTTTACCCATTGCTGGACCTGCTCCAGGGGCTCCATGTCTCTATTGTACTGAGGAGCCCAGAACTGGACACTCCAGAGGTGGCCTCAACAGGGCTGAGTATAGGGGCAGGATCACCTCCCTTGTCCTGCTGGCAATGGTTTTCCTAACACACCCCAAGATTCTGTTAGCCCTCTTGGCCACAAGGGCACATTGCTGGCTCTGGGACAGCCCCAGGTCCTTCACCACCGCTGCTTTCCAGCAGCTTGGCCCCCAGCACTGAGGCCAAGCTGGCTGTGAGAGTCCGTTGCTTGTTTGCTTTTGGCCTTCCTGTGGATGCAAGCTATTCAATGGGAATACATAGTCCATGGCCTGAAGTAGTATCTCTGTTTCTGGGCTCCAGATTAAAAAAAAAAGACACAATATAAAGAGTATGTTATAAAAAGAACAAAATATTGACCTGTTCCTGTGGTGAATGGGCATAAGCAGGCTCAAAGTGCTGTGCTGTTACTTTTCCTGATCCCTGAGTTGAGATCACTGTTCATAAAAACAAACAAGAAGCTAATTTAAAGCATTTCAAATCTAGTTATCTCTGAGGTTCAGAAGAATGGACACCAACTAGTTCTGTATCAGGAGTGTGATATCCAGTTCTGATTTTAAGTCATAATTTATACTTCCATGGACATTTAGGGTAAGATTTATCCTGCCCTAGTTCTCAACAAGTTACTTCATTTTAATAGAATTGCCCAGTTCGTGGGAAGTCTGCTTTCAGATGTCCTTGAAGAATTTCTTAATCATCTGGCTTTTGGAAAACTTGTTTTCCACAGTTTCTGTTGAAGAGGAAACCTTATGCAAGGTTATGAGGAATCTAACACTCACTGGGCCAGAAAAAGAGGGAGAGGGAGAGGAAGCATGACACTTAAGGGTCAGCAGGCTGCAGGGCAGTTTCTTTATTTTACCCAATGTTTGCATAAAGTGACTCATCTTCTTTGGGCATCAACCAAAATTTGGGGAAAGCAGGTACCAAAGCTCAGCCTGTGCCATCTGATTTGCTCTAGGCAGCTGTGAGTGATGGAGTACACATGGTTTGGTGTTCAATTCTCAGGTGTCTGGCTCTGCTAAGGCCTAGTAAAAGCAAACTGGAGAATCTAAGCTTTTGAGCACAGCTAGAAAAATCTAGTGTTGCAACAATACCTGTACTTCAAAAGCTTGGTTTTGCTTTTGTATCTTAGTGTCCACTCTGATCCATACACACTCCATGTGTCCTGTGCCTTAGTATTCACCTGTGTATATTTATCTTCAACCTTTGGACTCCTGCTCCCTTACAGGGTTATCTTTATTTAGATAGCCTTTAGCAAGCTATAAAATATTTTTAGCTGAATTCTGTATCAAAATGCCTTTTCCTTTTGGTACAAAAATTTGTAATTCTCTCTAATGTGTCTTGCCCTTCAGTGGTCACTTGAAGGGTAGAATATCTACTAGTACCAAATGCAGTTTTGGTAATGATGTACTGGTGCAGCATAAAAACTTCTCCATAACATTTGTGTACTTCAAACCATTCCTCATTAATACGGTTTATTCTAAATTGAGCATAAGGTTGTAACTGAAGACCATTTCACTAGTGTCTATTAATACTGGGTCAGATTCTACAGCACTGGCTAAATCCAAAAATGTCCTTACTAGCATCAGCAAGTTCTGTTTAAAGTAGTGGTAATTTAATTCCTTTCTGACTGCCTAATCTGGCCCACATTTAGGGATGCAATGACATTTTTATTATTGGTAGGATAATAAAGAAACTTTATAGAAAAAAATTTAAGCTCTTGAAGAAAGTGATAGCTGATGTCATAAGTATCATTCTTTCCAAATCCTTCTTACAGCAGTGTAGAGGGGGGACCTTCTGCTGAAATGGTTGCCAGTATTTTCAGTTTCACACATCTTTTTCAAGGGGTTAGAACCTTCCTAACAGTAGTTTGAGCAGAAGGTTGTTGTGAAAGTGTCTTTTCCTATCTTGGAAGAGTGATATTTGATTTAAATTGAAAACCAAAATAACTGTTAATATTTTTTAGGTACTTTTCTGAGACATTTGTTCATGTATTAAAACGACATGTGGAAGCAGCTAGCAAAACGCTCACTTTAAAAAGAAGGAAGCATAGAGTGGAGAAGGATGAGCAATATTTTTTTTCACTCCTTTAACTATTGTAAGAAATCTGTTTTTAGCAGTGATATGCATTGTGTCAGCACCACAGAGAGGCTTGAGTCCTATGTAAATGGAGGCATCTGCTATACCTCTTTCAAAAGACCTGGCACTCTTCATTTCTGTTGAATGGAGGGCTCTCAGCCTCTCTCCTGGGGTCACACATAAAGCCAAGAGTTAATCACACATCCAGACAGACATGTTGCTGCACTGCTCCGTTCTGAGAACCATCCTGTGTTTGCAGTCTCTGTGTTCCCACCTAGTCTTCTGTCAGTGCTGTGCTTTCATTTAAATCTTCCTTGTGGTTTTTGGTTTTTTCTGCATTGTATTTGTAAAAAAGGAAAAATACCCCTCCTCATTGTCCTCCCAAACCAGCTATACCAGTCTAACTTACCTTCTGTATAAACTTTTTAGCACTCCTGATCTTTTGAGAACTTTTCTTGTAATTCACCTTCATTTGAATATTGGTCATTATACCTATGCAAGTGACTTCACCTGTTCACAATAAATTCAGAATCTTGTGTGTCCATACTGGGAAAAGATGCTTTAATGAAATGTCTGCTGCCCTTAGTCTTATCATGTTCACATTTTCAAAGAGCATAAGAGTCTGGAGTGAAATTTATCATCTCTCAACTTGAGAACACTATTTCTTGTCTTGTCCTTTTCCATTCACCATGTGCTTAGGGACATCATCTCCTGTGACCAGAATTCATATTCACCTCACTGCCACTAGAAAGCTGACATCTAGTCCATGCTATCTCTCTAGGAGAGGCTCTAACTGAAGTGAGGCAATTCAGTTCACCAATCGGAAGGTGGAAAGACTAATGTTCAGAAGTAATGGTTTCTCTCCTTTAACTACAGAAGGATCCAGAGGAACTGACTTGGCCATACTCCATAACTTTGTGCTTATGTGATGATGAGTCCTACTCCATTATTAGCATGTATATTAACAAGTAAACATATTCCAATGTATTCATAGTCAAACATATTAGAGATGTGATGATGCAAAAAGGCTTGAGGGAAGAGATAATGCTGCATGTTACCAATTCATTTATAAGAAAGAGGGGGCATACCAAAAGCTGCCAGATAGAATATATTAACTGTTGGTAATAATGAGCACCTTGCTAAGTGTGCTTAGCAAGGTGGGTAGCAAAGAGACTCCTGACAATATAAGTGGAGAGTTGAAAAGAGAAATAAAAAATACTGTTGGACTTCAAATTGGTTTATCAAGGCTTTTAAAATGAAATAATCCAAAGATTTGTAGCAAAGATTGCAATTTTGGCCTAAAGAAGGAGCTAATGTTAGTCTTCTTTCAGCATTAAAACCCTATTAAAAGTTCATGATCTACCAAGATTTCCTAACCTTATCAGGAGAACTTCAAAGAAAATGTCTGTGAGTGGGTGTCACCAGGGAAAAAGAAATAAACAGGGGCTAGCATAACTATAAAATTCAGCATGTGAAAAGGTTCTAGGCAGACAGTCAAAATGACAAGAACAAATACACAAGAGGGCAGAGCTCTGTCTGCCAACAGTTACAGCAGTATTGCATATCACTTGTGTTCCCACTTAGGGTAACGTTGTGCTAGTACAGCTCACTTGATCTTTCTGGATCCAGTCCTCATTTTCAGTGGTGTGAAAGCAGAATCATCCACATGTGCCTCTTGCTTTTACTTCTCCTTTGAACTAAGAGCTGAAGAAAGTGGAAACTTCTTGTGGGTGTTGATATTATACCTTACAGAAGGTTGGGCCGAAAAGCAGGAGTTGAATATCTTTGTATATATTCTTTTGTTACACAAAAAATTATTTTTGAATGCAGTCAAAACATTGGCCCTGGATCCTATTGCATGAAACAGTGGTGTTAAGGGTTCTCTGCAAGTCAGATGAGCAAAACTAATGAAAACACTAGTCAAAGTTCAAAGCCAGATATCTTGCTTCTGATGGGAAAATGCATCAGACTCTCCAAATCTTGTCATTCCCTGAATCTGACTTCAATGACTTAATATGTTATTCAAGATATTTTAAAATACTGTAGTTGAATAAATAGTGCATCTTCAAATGCCAGTTAATTTCTTCTGTGAAATTATTAAAAAGTATTAGAAAAAAGATTTTGAATATAAGGGGTATTTTTCCATTTTTGTTTGTTTCACTGCTCATGAATAAGTCAGTTCTATGCCTGGGTACTAACAGTCATTATCATTGCTAATATAGCTGTGGAAGAGAAATATCTTAAGCAAAAACAGCTGCATCACCTTTAATATAAGGAAGAAATCTGAACATTTGAAAGTCTTTTAATGTACAGTCTAACACAAGCAATAGCAGCCTCCCATTATTTGCAGACCTTCCTGGCTGAGATGTAAGACAAATATAAGGAAAAAATGAATGCAGTCCAAGGAGGTTGTTTTTCTTCCTTCTGAGAACTAGAGCAAAAGCCCAACCAGGCTATTTGTTGGTATCCTGAACCATTATTATTCTCTGAGTCTCATTAAAACAAAAGAAAACAAAACAAAAACCCTGCCTTTGTCTCGGGTCATTCCAGAACATTTGCCCTCTGCTGTAATGTATCCAGGCAGGAAATGTTTTTCTTCTTTTAAAATGAACAGTGCAAGGATATTGTGAAGAATTCATGTAGGATAATATGCTATCAGCACCCTCCAGTTGTTTGTTATGGCCATTTTCAGCCCAAATGGGGACATCGAGTTCGCTTGAATTCTCACGGTGCTGGCACAGCCATCTCTGTGTGACAACAAAAAAATCCAACAATCACTTCCTAAAAAGATTCAGATAATTTCTTTTCTCAGACTTATCTCACTGTTTAATTCCACTGCTGAGAAGAGATGCAGTTTTACAACAGACTTGCCCCTTTACTGTATATTTGTCAGTGATGACTGTACAGTTTTACCTTCTCACATGCTTTGCTTCTCTCTGAAGGAGATAATAGAGGACATACTCTCCTGGGTCCTGTGTATGGATGTGGCCTGAGCTTAAGGTCACTCCAAAACAATAGACCCTCAATGGCAGTCATGGCTAGGGGCCTTTTCTAGCAAAAAGCCTTATTTTGCTGGAGGCAGCAGATTTCGTAGGTGTATGGCATGCCAGAGACGCACAGAAATCTGAGGCTACTTCATAAACACGATTTCCAATGTCAGAATATTTCTCCGCAGCAATTCCATATTATAAAGTTAATATGGATGTTTTATGGAGAAAATTTTATGTTCTGAAGACCAGCCATGATGCCACTTAGTTGAGGAGGGTTTCTCTTTCAGTTAAGTCACAAGACCAGGTGAAAAGCAAGGGTAAGCCTCCTTTTCACACAGAGAAAAAGGAGAGAATTGACTGCAGTGGAAACATTCTCAAACTTCTTCAGACATTTTCCCAGAGAAAGCAGTTCTCAGGGTATTTAAGTGTCAGCAGTGTTGGCTGCTTGGTTACTTTATTGCCTGACTTGTGGCAGCTCTCCTCTATGCATATTTTGCACGTGTACACAAGGAAGAGCATTTATAATTGCATCCAGAACAGAAAGAAAAGCTCGTTTTCTAACCGTGGATGCCAGCTGGCATGTAGAGGGCTTGTTTTCTTCCTAAAACATGGACTTTCTTTTTAGCCTTAGCAACTACCTCCCACTTCCTCTCAAAATATGTGTTTGATGCTTGGTAAAGATCACTGTGGTGATATTACTGATGAGAGGAAAAAGGAGGATGGTCAGGATGATAGCCACAAATTTAGGAAACCTAAATTAAAATCTCTGTCACATACTTCCTGTGTTGTCTTTGACAAATCACTGAGCCACAGAGCCACAACAGATTTACTTATCCTCAAAGTCCGTGCTTCATTTTCACATCTGTCAAACATGAAGCATAGGATTTCTGTAGCAGGAGTTCATGTAAATTCTGATTGTGAAATTTGCTGTCATGGGGGCCACACTGCTTTTTAAACTAAGGCTTTCGAAAGAGATCATTAAGATATATAACAAGAGGACTTGCTTTTACCTATTTGTTTATTCTCATCATAAGGAAGCTCAGTCTGAACACAAAAATAAATGCTGTGGAACTGCAGAAGAGAATTTCTTCATCAGGAACAGATGAACAAACCCTTGCAACCTTTTGGGGAGAAACTGCTCCTTTGTTTTGTTTTCCAGAAGAATAAGTGTAAAAGAATGGTTGAAAAAATAAATTATTCTGAAAAAATATGGTTTCCTGTTGAGTAATCCAAGGCTTTATTGTTTCTCAGGAAGCAGAGAGCTGCAGAATCTTAAAAAAAACCCCAAAAAACAATCAACAGACTAGTTAGCATAGACTACTAAAGTAACTGTTAACATTACGCGACATGCTTCTGGAAGTATATTTATTGCTCCAAGAATTCCCCAGTGATAATTTTCTGACTGGTTTCGTTTGTTTTGTGTGATTTAGGGTCTACTGACATAAGATACAATTTAAAATACATGAGGATGAGAACCAGTTTATTTTATTTCAATAATTATTTTACTTTCTTCTTGCCAAGTACCTATCCAAATCTGTCAAGAAACTGATACATAAAAGTCTCAATCCTGGGCCCACTGAGGTAGGAAAGAAAATTATTGTCTGTAGTCAGAGTTAAGACAGTGGACTTTTACAAATAACAAAACATACCCAAGCACTGAGGTCAGGGGTCTTTTTGAGTGAACCAGTACAAGGATCAGCTTACAATTATGTAATGAAAGTGTATTGTTGTTGTGGGACCTGTCGTCTGTGATCCAGGGCTGAAGGCAAGTGCTATAGAGGCCAGCACCAACAGAGTGTGAGCAGCATAACAGAACCCACACAAAATTTCCCACAGCTTGACCCAAGCTCTGCAACATCCTCTGGAAAGAGAAATAACATTTCAAGAGGACAAGTTAACCTTTGGTTGCTTGCCTTAAAAAAAGTAATCCTCAGCTTTGTTAGTGCAGTGCAGCACTGAACCCTTTTGCAGTGGTGACAGCTTCAGAGTGATGCCTATTTCCCACGCACCAATGCCACCTGCAAACTTTTTACTGAGCTACTGCAATAAGAAAACTTATGAGAGTTATTTTAATCAACGATTTTCTTCTCAAGCCTTAATGTTGTTAACTTGAAGAAGTCATTAGAATGCTGGCATGAACAGTAGACAATAGTTATAGGTTTTAATGAAAGCAAATGTGGGGAGGAATCCTTTTTCATCTTCAAAGAAATGGAAGGGATTAATCTAAAATGGCATACTTAATTACCCAAATCATGCTTTCTTCAGTGAAAACCAATAAAAATGAGAGCCTGTGATTATTTCTGTATTTTTGAAATAAAATGTTGATGCCATTAGCTAAGAAATACTTCAGTGGAAGTCTGAAACAAATGTCTCCAATATACTTTCAATACAGATTTTAAGGGTTCATTATTATTCTTGGTTTGTTTTATGCCAGCTGAACATTAAAAACAGATTTTCTGAGGCTTAGGAATCCTGCATCCTTTACATGAAGATTAATCCTCAATAAACACGCCTTCAACAATCAGTTGGTTCACTCTATATGTATAACAAGGAATTCAAGTCACAGAATCCTCCTAAGGTGCTTATTTTAAAGTACTATAATTTCCCTGCTTATCCTGTACTTTCTTCTCTAATTCAATGGAAAACCGATTATTATGTAGGCATAAGAAATGTTTCTAACTTGGCTTTTTCCAGATCTCCTCTTAGCAGATATTACTTTCTCACAGATTGCCCCAGTTTAATATAGAACATGCATAAATAAGATGTCAGGGGGAAAAAATACAAGTTTGTCAGAAAGAAGTGCAGCTCTTTGGTTCCTATAGAGAACAACTGCCTGTGAACAGATACATGTTTTCTGAACAACATAATTCTACCCTGAGACTAGTGACAACTGATTGAGGCCTATAAGGTTCAGAGTGGTCTTTCCAAAGACTGGAAGGAGATTAAAGTTTGACCAGTGTCATGTCAGGGAAAATGTTCTAATGCAGATTCATTCAAGGACTCACAAACATCTGCAGCCATTTAAATTGATTGTGTCAAAACAAGTCTTGCTACAAATTTTCTTAAAATTTGAAGACAAAAGGAGATTAAAAAATCCAGATCTCAATTTTGTAGCTCAGTCAACCTTCTCCATTATCTAAGTCATGGGTGAAAAGTGCTTTCAGGTAGAAACCCCATAAAAACAGGTGATGTCATCTTAAAATTGGGCAAAACTTTTTATTCTAGCTTAATTTAATTTTGAGTTCTTGCCTTTATTTTAACACAAAATTCAAATCAAATTAAGATTTGACAACATAAAGAATTTAGTCAACAAAACCCTTAGAGGAACAACTATCCTTCCCTCATTGTAATTCCAGTCATTTTGTGAGATGGAGTTTTCCCCATCTCATTCTGATACCAGTGTATCACCCATGCAATGCTGGTCATTTTAATCTTAATTATTTATACTTTTTCTGAAAATGTGAGATATTTATGTAGAGCAATATATATTCAGCTGTACTTCTATTATTTCAAATATATCCATATCTTGACACTTTCCAGCACAACTGTAGAGATATGGCATATTCTTCCCAGCAGTTGTAAGGCTTCCAATCCCTACTCAGCTCTATGTCTAAACAGAGAGGAAGGAAATTATTGCTATATGATAGAGGTCATTGCTTGTCTTTTCTCAGTTCTTCTGTGCCATCTACATAGGTATTCAATATGCAAATAATTATTTCTGTTTTCATTTTCATATCTTTTGATGACTTTAGATATACAAATATCTTTGTATGTATGTCCCCTGATCCCTGTAGGAGGGGAAGACCGCAGCATTCTGCACACCATTGTAGTGTTGTACACATTGTACACGTGTACGAGAGCTGCTTAAAGGTAAAAAGGAGTCTGCTTACAGGCCCACTGTGTGAGTTGCCCCAGCAGGCTTTGGTATAATCCATCTGACTGTACTGCCTGTAAAACCTGTTAAGGCAGCAGTAAAAAAGTGCCTAGAGGGTAACCCTAGAGCTAAGCTTTCTGAGAATCACAGGTATTATTGTGGAGAAATTGAGGAACCTGAAGCTTTTGTGAAGCCAGGGAGTGAAATCCTGGTTTCACTTAAGGGAGTAAGGATTTTGCAAGTGATGCTATCAGCTATATCTGTTCAGGTGAGATGTAGGGCCCTTACCTCCAGCAAACATTTGGGTATTAACAGGTCTGAAGAAGAGCATGTTTTCTTGTCTAGGGGAAGGTAAGAACTCTTCACAGCTGAATGATCTGCAGGAGGTCAGGCTAGAGACAAAAAAAAAAAAACAAAAAACAAAAAACAAAAAACAACAAGCAAATTTTCCCCTAGACTATTTGCAGTCATCTTTGGTTATATTGCAGACTAAGAAAATGATATAACTTTTTTTTTTGCCTGTCAGTTTTATTACAGAGGATCACAGCCTTAGCCTACAGTAAACTACCTCACTTTGCCTTTCTTTCTTTTTCTTTTCCTCCCAGAATAGCTCAGACCTGAGGTTCTCCAAGCCATGGTTACTTCACAGGGCATTTTTTACCCAAGTCCCTGGGCCAAACAGCAGGTGTAGCACAAGGCTGACAATGAGCCTCTGGGCAAAATGCTAATGGTCAAGCTGGTGACCTACCTTGCACAGCTGACATGTGTGCTTCCTCTGAGGCTGTCCCTGCTACAGGGAAGGTCTGGGCTCTCCAAGTGGTGTGAGAGTACTGCTGCTCATAGGGGGTATAGGAATAGACCTTTCTTGTAAGCAAGTTCTCTTATTAGCCCTGAATTTGAGACTGACCTTTTATTTTCTAGTGGAATCTAAGCCCAAGTGGCCTTTTGCTCCTTGAGAAGAGGCATATGGTTATGTACAGGGCTCATGTGATGATATTAATGATTGATAATTAGTAGAAGGAAATACCAGGCACATGGCCTGTTCTACAGGGGGTCATCAAGCTAGACATGGTAGCTGTATTTCAAGAAAATGTCTAAGAGTCTAAAAGCTTTCTAATAGCATTAAAAGTTTTATGATCTGGAGTAAGGTAATCAAATCTCATGCTTCAGGGCACATGCTGATCTCCACAGGAACCAGGAAGGCATTTCCCACCATGAGAGCTTTATGCAGTTGTCTGGGTGGTTTCCATCTTTTCCCAGATTGATGGTAAATGGAGCCTGTTGGAAGCAGGACACTTGAACTGCATGGAGTGACCCCCACATATCTGTGTCCCCATGTAGCCCTTAAAGAGCGAAAGATTTTGAATCCTATAGAAATGAATGCATTATGACAGAAAACTTCCTGCAAAACACCTTCAAAGTGAAACTCTAGGCCAGCTTTCAATCTCTATTAGGTAGGTGCAGTGCTCATTGAATGCACTCCCAGAACAGAGAACAATACTTGGCAAGCTGCTTCTAGTGAGGAAAAATGATTAATGTCGTATGTCAAGTGCTCATAAAATGGTGTGGCACTTGTACACAGTGTCTTTTCTCATCTTAGGTATGAGGCTAGTCACTGCATCAAAGCAAAGCAGAGTGTTCACAGCATCATTTTTGTTCTCCAGCCCCTAAAGCACTGTCATGCCAGCCAGCTTCTTTGTATGCCCATCTGATAAAATCTGTGCTCTGCTTTGGCTGCCTCCTGCTCCTCTTCTACTTTTAATTGTCTCTGTGGCTTTTTTCTTCCCTTTTTTGTTTTTCTTCTCATTCTCTTCTATCCAACTGAAGGAAATAATTTGTCAGTTGTTATTGAAATTTTTACTTTGATCTGGATTATGTAAAATATTTTAATCTGGAATGAAATATGATGCTACCGCTTTGTCATTAGAAAATGAAACTTTTTTTTCGCATGGGAACATTTATATAGACAAGTATATATACACGTAATGAACAGTAGCATGGATAAAACCAAATTGGTTCAGCAAGGCAGCATTTACTCTCAGTTCAAGCCAATACTTCTTATTTTTTCCTGCTTGGAACACAATGTTTAAGAATGTTTTTCTTATGATGTCATAGTCAATGTCCTTTTTGGGTCCAAAGTTAATACTCCTTTTGACACCTCAGTCAGTATTTTCCCCTTATAATACCCTATATTTTTGTCATTATTTTTCACAGTCTTGTAAAAGTTGTGATGATGCAGCCAAAGAAGAGTTTTGAAAAGCTACATCTCAGACACCAAGGTCAAGAAAAGCAATTGGCTCCTCATATTCTTTGTAAGTTTAATGACCAAAACAACTTGAGTTTTTGTAAAATAAAAGCTAGTCCTCTGTCTGAGAGAAAGAAGACAAAGTAGACAAATTACTCTGTAATTTCTTCTTATTTACTCATTAAAAGGGGAGAGACCCCACCCCACTCCCTGTCCTCTGTACAGTGGAAGATATAGAAGTAGCAATTAAGTAGGTACAAATATGTTAACCATAACTGTGCTACCATTGTCATTCTGCATGGAAACAGCAGAAGAAGGTGAAATAATTTACAGAAAATACCACTGCTGGAGAAAAGCCTCCGGTGTCCATGTTGGGATTGACCCAGAAATCCTGGAACAGACAAACTCAAAACCTGTGCACCTTTGAGGTGAAGCAGGAACACAAGGAGTTTAACATAATGGTCACTTTTACCTATTTACCACTTTTACCCCCTAAAAGGGGCCCATAAGAGAGGTATTTGGCTTTATAAATCCCTGTGAAGTTGCATGATCTCCTTATTCTTGCCCAGGGTTTGATACAAATGGCAAACTTGAGAAGTCTGAAGAAGATGAGAACTGTGGATTTTATGAAGTGGTTTGGGGAAAGGCGAGTGATTAACCTGAAGTGGGAAAACACTAAAGCTGTGACTTGTGATGCAAGAGAGGTGGTCTTGAAGGACAGGACAAGAACTATTATCCTCCTACAGGAAAAGAAAGAAATCCAGCAGACAGATAACAGAATATGGTCAGAAATTTTGTTAATGGTTTTGCTTTTTGTGAACCAGAATGCTTCAGTACTAGAAAGCAGTGGAAGCAGAGATTATGAGAAGCACAGCTGCAGATATATAGGACACAGCTGCAAACAACTTCTAGAACATGCTGTGTTTACTTTGCTTCTGCAGAAGACCACATTACACTCAGTAAGAGAGGTTAGGTGGTCTGCAAGCATCAGGCAATCAGTCAACACAACTCTCCTAGAGAGAGTAAGGGAAAATGCACAACCTGCAGTTTTTTCAGTGGGTTGGAAGGCAAGAGGAACAGAGTATCTGGGCAGGGAGAGAAGCATGCAGGAAATGTGAGAAGGTGAGTCTGTTCCACCTAGGGACAATTAAGGAGCCAGTTTGTTGCCATTGCAACATCACTTACAAAACACAAGCCCAATCCCTAATGAGCTTATCTTTAAAAATAAGAGAAAGCCTTTCTTGCCTCAGAGTACTTGTGTGCTCAGAATGTGCTGTTCTCTTTCCAAAAGCTTTTCATCTTAAAGTGAGTTTTCGCCAGCCAGTCTGAGACAGAGCTCTGTGAAACAGCATGGCAAAGGAACAAGGCTGCATGCCATTCAACTTTAATAAGTCATGGGAGAAGATATTGTTTAGCCTTGCAGAGTTTATACTCTCAGATTTATAACTGTAAGTAATTAAAAGGAAGCAAGCCATCTTGAACCTGTCTGTGCTCCAGCTCTTACAGGGCCCAGTGTTTCCCATCTGGCGTGGCTCAAGGGCCTGTGTCCCTTTTGAAAGAGAAGGGACTAATTGAGTTGGCTGCTCCTTGCTAGTGAGTGGTGCAGGCAGCTCTGTGGGCACTGGGGAGAGTTCATGGGGTCTCCAGGCTGGCTAAAGAAAAAGAACATTTCTAAACTTTCTTCTTACAAAGCAGACTTTTTGGTCGATTGCCATCACAGCAACTCCCGTATTTGGGACCTTCATACAAAGCTTTGGATCCGGACGGTCTGGGCTGGGGAGTGAGTGCACATACAAAGGCACAGCAGAGCTGGGGTTCCATGCTGCCTCTGGGTGGCAGGTGTGACTGGAAGCTGGGAGCAGGCTGGGAGGCATGCAGAGGTGGCAGATCTCCCTAGGAATCTGGTCTGGCTTGTAAAATGCACTAAGGAGGATCCTGGAGTTCTAGTCCTCCTATGACCCAACCTCTATATTCCACTGCATAATCATTCAGGCCTTCTCAGAGGTGTGTGCTGTTTTTGTCACACACTGTTTGAGCTCTCCATATGATTACTACAAGTGTACCTATAGCCATCAGACCTGTGTCCTCAAGTGGTCATGAATATTCATTAATGATCAGCTTTTTTTTTTTTTTTTTTTTTTTTTTTTTTTTTTTTTTTTTTTTTTGGTAAAAATTTTTTTTAAAATTNATAAAAGTTTTAGTGAAAACTTGTGTCACCTGAGAAGGTTTTTTTCAGTCATTTTGACTGAAAAAGGCCGGGGCAGTACACAATATGCACTGTTATCCAGATTTTAATAAATTCAGAGACAAATACAAAAGACTCCCATTGTTCAGGAACTGTTCTATAGCTGAGCATATGTGTAAAGGTGTTTTGTCTCTCTGCCTCAGCCAGCCCTGACACCTTGACAGTAAAGGGCACGGCTTGGTAGCAGGACGAACCTCACTGATCCCTTGGGTTCTGGTTTGCCCAAAGGAGTGAAGCAATGACAGCAGGAAAGAAAGAGGGAATCTGCTCAGGGTTAACTACTGGCTTTATTCATCAGGGTATCTGCCCCAGCAGACACCCCTCAGCAGAAGTGACCCCTTGGCAGAAGCAGTGGGAAAAGGCGGGAAACCCCCCCAAGTAACATCTTTTATTTGGGGGAGGAACTCAGGGATGGGTTTAACTGAGGACAAATCAGGGATCATGTGGGTATGGCTCTGCAGGTAAATGACACATATTACAAGAAATCAATAACTCAGGTGGGGAGACAGCCGAAGTCTTGTCCAATCACTTGGGGCCCTCACTGGAACTTTCCAGACTTTTGGGAGAGACCCCAAAGTGACAGACAAGACCCAGGGGCTGGATAACTTATGATTGACACATAACTGGGGTTGGGGTAAAACCAGGAAGGGTGGAACATGGGTGAGATGAGGCAAACCATTACAACTTATAAAAAATAATACAAAACAAGGAACAAATACATACATAAAACTGATAAAACCAAAACCACACCACTACACATATGTGCTGAAGCACAGTGGAAAAAATACAAACAAAAGTGCCCAATGTCTAGAGCAGTTTAAATACAGCAATGGCAACAGCCTGGCTGCTGATGCACAGTCCTGCCTGTTGTGTTCTGGGGATACCAACAAAACACCTGGGCTCAGAGCCACAGACCTTGAACTGATGGTTTCAGAGCAGAGGATGATTTATTTTTTGTTAAGTCATGAATGTGGACGTTTACACAATCATTTAAAGATATTAAATACTATTCCTCTGGAGGCATGTTTGTTTCCTTTTGGCATATTTGGGACAATAATTAAGAAACTGTGGCAAAACTACTTAAAATTCAGAAGGACCACTGAGATAATAAATAGGCCTAAAGTAAAAGAGGAGAATACAGGATCAAAAGGAAGAAAGGGTGTCAGTGGTTCATAAGGAGAAAAAGGAAAACCAGGTAGTATCATCATGATAGAAGAAAGTATATTGGGCATAAACTATTGTTCAGGAAAGAAATAAAATAAATGATAAAATGAAAGGAAGTATTGACACTTAAAGTGGAGACTTTAGCTACGGTGATGGAAACTTCCTTATTAGGGTATAGATCATTGAAGCATTAGTCTGCTACACTTCTGGCTGAGACCAGTGGACATGATGATTAGTGCCTTTGCCAGTCAGAATAGAGAAGGGACTAAGCTCTACTGTGGGTGCCATTTGTCACAGAGGATCCACCACCAGCAAGAGTTTAGGTTTTTGCCTGGCATATCCTTCCCCAAGCACCACTACCGACTCTGTCTCTGCCCTGGAGCAGACAGGATTGATGATGAGCAGATACACGATAGCAAAAAGAACAAAGTGAGTGTTTCTGCCTCCTTCAGGTCCACTGGAAGCATTTCATCTTGCTTCTTGCTTGGATTATTTCAGAACGCCTCTTCACTGTCCTCCTACAGTAAGGACCCCAACAACTTAACCATGATAACACATCATTAATAACTTTAATGAAGCTAATGGAACATTTAACACTCTACATATATAATTTAAACCAGCTTACTGGATTGAATAGTCTATCTCCATTCTAATAAGCTCTTTCAGATGGCAAAATAGAAGATTTTCATGCAAAGTCTGCACTGAGAATGATCCTGGGAATGTTCAGACCACAGATCATATCTAGGAATTATTTGGGAGTGCTGGCTGGCAGAGACCTAAAGCATACCTGCGTGCCCTCTAACAGGAACAATTAGAGACAATTGCACTCCAGTGCATAAGATTGTTCTGGGCACTGTGTAACTTGCTAACACAGACATAGCCTCCTTGTCTAAAGTGGCACACTCCAGGGAGCTTCTCAACTCCAGGGTCTGGATATATATATTCCCTTGCCTCCCAACTATCTTCTGAAGTGAGAGAAAAGGAAGCTTATGCTCTTGGGAAGGAGGCTTGGATACACAAGTGGGAAGAGTGACTGATTATCCAGACAACTGTGGGACCAGAGTGCTCTGGCACATATTTCATCATTGGTCACAGTCACTCTTATAAGGTATTTTCCTCATTTTGTTCCAGTCCTAGACTTATTTAATGTTTGTGACAGCAGGTCTTTGCATCTATTTTTTTTCTGACCCTCTTCTATGGAAAATGGCTATGTTTGCCCCTGAATTCCTTCCAGAGCACCATCTGGGCATGAACAGTTCTGTAATTAAACCAAACTATTTCAGCTCACAGGAATAACTGAGTGCAATTTATCTGAGAGGAATGATGCGTATGATCCCAATGGAAGCCTGGAAAGACTTTATCAGCATGTCAGAATAATTTCATAGCTTAAGCAGACAGGCCTAGAATAGACTCATGAGGTACATGTGTTTTACTAAGAGCTTTCCTATATTATTTTCATTGCACTCATTTAAGAACACCCTGTATGGAAACAAAGAAAATTGTATTATTGATTGCACATTGAGCAAACACTTAGGAGTTATGTCTTGAGCCCAGCAATGTGACTACTGCTCAGGCTGAGAGCTTCAGAGTTCATCAGAATGGCTCAAGTGATGGTAAGTGGAGGTTCATCTTCCCCCATTGCATTAATGATGTGCTTCACACTACTAGAGACTTTAATGGTGTTAAAAGAGGTCAGAAGGGGTTTTGAATCTCAGAACATCTGTCTGTCAAGACCCACTTCTGGGGTCATGACCCCACTTTCAATTATACTGGCAAGCTTGTGCGTAAAAGTAAGGTTGTGACCTTTGTTTATGAACTAGTGGCTTAAAATAAGTTCTGGGAAGAGGGAATAAAAAAAACATTTGCAAAGCAGGGTATATTTGGAATGCATGTCAAGTGTAGGGTACTTTCCAAAGAGACAAGATTAGGGTGAGGTCATGCAAACATGCAATGCTTTGTATTTCTATTTAGGTCACTCTTTTTGTCCATAAAAAGGGAAGAGCGAACCATTCTCTAGGTGGAGATAAATACAGCAGCAGCAGGGTTCTATAATTAAGTGATTTAGATCTCCGTCCTGCATTTAAATCATCAAAGTGCAGGAATAACACACCTAGAAGTATATAGCAAAATTTTCCATTGGAAACTGGAGGTTCATTTGTTGGAAATCAGGATAAAGTGTATGCTACAGCCGATTAGGGTATTAGCCAGGCAGAGGATGACTGTGAAACACAGACAGGACCAGTCCTGAACAAGTCACATGTCATCCTAAGATTTATCATATATGATAATTTCAGCATAGTCTGGAGATGAGTCGAAAGCATCACTGGGAATTTAACCTCTGGTTAAATACATTTTCTAATAGATTTTCTTCAGCAAAGCTAATTTAAACAAAACACGGAGAGAGGATCATTGAAATGGCCAGGGGACAAGAGTTCTGTCTTGCAAGGTAGAGGCTGAGAAGGACAGTGAAAGAAAGCATGGGTTGCACTCCCTAAGTACCTTGATGAGTAAAGGAAAGCAGGGGAAGGAACTCTCTGAGCATAAAGACCATGTTGCACTGATTTTATTATTATTATTATTATTATTATTATTATTTAATATGGCTATGAATCACCCTGGGTTAGAAACTGAAAGAACTGGCAGTTACACAGTTTTAGCAGAATGTGATGAGTCTGGAGCAAGGAGCCAAACTGGTTTTAAGACACAGCTTGCCGAATGGGATTGTATAGGAAGATGTATGCAGTATCAGGGGACAGGAAACAACTATACAGACAATAAACAGGTGACATTCCTAGTCCTCAGGAAGAAGAATATTATTATCCTTCTTCCAGTAGTGTATCCTGGGTATAGTACATCTCCCAAAACTCTCCTTAGCCTGATACTGGAACACTTACAAAAAACTAAGGTGGAGTTAGGTCTGCTTCTCTACAGCAGATTTTCTGATGAAGAGGGTTGTTTTCCAGATATGTAGCCAACATTGTGCATTGCTTAATGTCATAACATTGCTTGCAGTTATATGCAATTCTTCTCACTCTAAAGTGTTTACCACTTCTAAATGTGGGTAATCAGTCATAACAGCATTCTTATAGTGTTAAGCAGTGTCTTCCTGCCCCATTTGCTCATTACATTTTATGTGAAACAAATGTGATTTTCCTCAGTTCTTAACTATTTTAATTGCATATATTCTTTTCATGATCAATTGACATGTTTTTACTGAAAAGTTTACACAAATTTCCAAGTAAATGCTTATTCTTTTTCCTCCGTCTATGATTGAGGTGGAAACTTCATAAATTAGATTACAAAAGGCATTGAAGAGTGACAGATGCTGCTGCCTACCTTGTGCAATTTACTGACTTTTCAAACCAGACTTCTTCTAGAGAAAGAAAAGACAATTCATACTCTAATTCTTTATGAGAGTGCAAGCCTGTTGTTCACACAGTTCAATTATGCAACAGAGAGCAGGAAACACTTAGTCTTCCAACAATCCACAACTGCATTGGAGCTCAGGTTCTTATTGAAGTTGGATCACTGGGACTCCAGCCCATCAGCTTCTTCTTTATATATATTTATACATTTATTTCTTTTAAAATAAAATCAATAAAGGAAGATTTTTCAGACCCAGGCCAGAGAAGAGTCCCCTGGAGGAATATGTCACATGGAGAGATGATAGAATTGAAATGCCTTTTTTTCCAATCACGAGAAACCTTCCCTAATCACCAAGATCTGTAAAGGGTAAGTATCCTTGCAGTGACTCTGCACAGCCCTCTCAGCATTCATGGGTGTATCCCATTATGTGCCATGGAGTTATGTTTGTCCAGTTTGTTTAGAAGTTCCCTGACTTGATTCTCATCCTCCAAGGGTAAGTCTTCCATGTGGTAGATTTTCCCACTAATCTCAGGAGCCTGGGATTCCTGGAGACTGTTTTTACCAGTAAAGACCAAAGTGAGGAAGACCTGAACACCGTGTGTTTTCTGTGTCTTTCAGCAAAGGGCAGCTGTTTTATTCAGCAGCAGGTCCACATTCTCCGTGGCCTTTTTTTGTTGCCTCCATGTCTCTCACCAGAACCAACTCCAGGTGGGCTTTGTCCTCACAAATCCCATCTCTGAAGAATGCATCAATGTCTTTGTGATCCCTCTGTGTCATCTCTCCTTGCCTTGATACTTTTTATGGACCCTTTTTGTATTTGAGGCTGATCAGGATATTCTTGCTCATCCATTCAGGCCTCCTGTGACCTATCATAATTTCTTTCATTTCAGAATGGGCAGTTCTTGAAATTGGAGTAGGTGATCCTGGAAAAGCAGTACCAAGTATCAGCACAGTTTAAGGAATCCAGTGAGAGGCACCATGGAGAAGAAAGAAGCCAATGAGCACAGAGCAGCAGGCAGCAGCTGCTATGAATACAATCCAACTTCCAGGACCACCCACTGCTTCACTGTAGGGATCAGGGTGGACTGAGTGTATCCTGCAGCAAGAATAAGGGAAATTGACACTAAGAATTAAGGAGGATAAATGACCCTAAGGAATGAGAGGAAAAGTCGCTTAATTGAGTGTTTCATTGTTTATGTTATCTATTTTATTTTCTGATACCTGGCTCTGTGATCAAAAATTTCTGTTAATTGGTAATTAATTCAATTAAGTAAGTTGCCCAGATTTTGCCTTTGATGCTGGCAAGTGCAAGAACCAAACCTTCATTTCATGGACACTCTTTAACATATTCTGCTTTGATAAAGTGGAGATGCATTCAAATCTTTGGAAACTACAGGTAAACTCAGATTAAGACTCTTTATCCTCTCTGAGTACTTCAAAGAGAGTTCTGCTATGTATTAGGGGAAAGCCAGCTGAGCTTTCCCCTAACACATACAAAACTAAAAGAAGCTTTGACAATATTAATACTAGGTTGACCTAAAGATAATTAATGCAACCAGTTGATATGCTGGTTTGAATTTCCTCTAGTAATTCTGTAATTGCTCAGCTTGCAAACTACATCTGGTTTATATCTGTTTCAGAGACATGGAACAGATACACAAAGGGCTGCACTCATCTCTAGCTATTTCCAATTTTTTGTATGTTTAAAAAAATGCAAAATCTGAAATTGAATAAACAACAACAAAAGCAAAGAAACGGTGTGAGTCTTTCTTTTAATAATGTTTTAAAAACTTAATTTAGGAGATTCTTAACAAGTTTCAGAACTTGAAAAGGGCATGGTTGGTCAGAGGATCTCTACAATATGGCCAAGAAGAGCATGTGAAGACATCAATCTATATTAAACAGAGTTTTCTGTCGGATCCTCACTAACAAAGGACTAGATAGCATGACCATGTCAGCATGTTTTACTGTCAGAGAGTATTCTTTGCTTAATATCCTAAACATATGAAAGTAAAGTAAGTGAGAACTAGAGTGGCAACACCTTCTAGGGGTAAGTCAACCTTTTTTTCCCCTACCGGAGCAAAGTCATTTAGCAACTCAGGAACACCCCTGTTTCCCTTTGGCTGGTTCTCTTGCCTTTTTGGCTTTTTTGTCCCCAGGTGCAAGGCTGGATGAGAACTTGCTGAGTTGGTTTTGAAAATGTAAAATGTGAAGAAAGGGAAATTAGACCCTGGCTGTGGTTTAAATTGAAATGGAGATCAATGTCCAGCACTTTCAAGCATAATGGGTGTGTACACATTTTGGGAGCAGTTCTGTAAGTTTGATGTAAGTCAGTCTGCTTGTGTAATTCTACCATACCTTGTCCAGATTCCTGTCTGCAGCTATGTTTATTTTAGAAAATGTCTCTTCTAGTATTAAAAAAAAAAATCAAAACAAAGATTTTGTTGTTCTAGCACAGTTCACAGTAAAATCAGGATTACAATTCTGCTTCTTAAAAACAAAAGTCTGCTAGCTCCCACACTGACTAAGCTACTTCATCCCTTGTTACTCTCTGAACTCTTAAGTGGACTCAGAGTTTTACCTACTGCCACAAAGCAGTGTGTGAAAGGAAAGGCACTGCAGCAGGCTGGGTGGCTTCTAGAGTGATTAGGTGATTTCTGGTTACAAATGAAGGTGGGAATTATGTTCCAACGTGTGCTTCTAATCTTCATCCTGAGGCTACTGCACAGTCCCACGGCTCCTACTAGAAGGAGGAGAAGATCTGCTAGATGCAGTTTCAGCATATGTGATGAAGAACATTCCTTGCTGCCATCTATCTTGTTTGTATGTGGGACAGTTATCTATGATTGAGAGATCCTTTTTCACTTAATAATCCCTCCCTCTGCAATTGCACTGAATTTGAAACCAGAGCAGTTTTTACAGTTGCCCTTGAGATCCAGAAAGTGGCATTAGTGGAAGAAAATAGATCTCCAACATTATTTGTTTTAACATCTAAGGGGGGGGATTGCTTTAGCGACTGACTCAGGAAGCACTGAAAAGAATGGAATATTTAGAAAATACTATACTAATGGCCTCTTTTACAGAACCCTGAGCAATGATGAATATCAGTTTGTCCTGGATACTCCATTCATAGCAAATACGTTATTGTAATAAGTTTCTGGAAAGCTTTGTCTTGTGAGTACACGTCTGCCAAACTCACCTGAAGACAGGGTCTGAAATGTGTGTCCTCAAAGTTTATAATCTTGGAGGATGCAAATCTTTCAGATACACTGGTTTTACCCTGCCAAAACAAGCTGAGGAATATCACTCTAAAAATAGCATTGTCTTTTGGCTCTCTGCATATTTTAGGCAAGACATTCTTAAAACTTAAAATAATTAATAATTTTTTTAAAAATTACTCTGCAGAAACAAACTGCAAAGGTGATGAGGATTATCATTATTTTCATTTTTTATTTGTCTTTCTTTTCTTCTTTTATGGTCAAATCTTGGCCACTTTTTGTTTTGTTTTGTTTTGTTTTGGTTTGGTTGTTGTTTTTTTTGTTTGTTTTTTGTGTTCCTAAGATCTCAGGTGGTAAAGATTCTACCCAGGAACTCTGAATAAAGCGGAGTCAATTTGAGTTAGGTGCTTACTATAAGCATGAAAGGAATGTGTCTCCAAAGAGATAATATTCAGATAAATTTATCCTCCTCTTAAGTAAAGTTCACTGTCTCGTCTATCACTTACAGCCGCAGTTGAACTAAAAAATCTGGTACCTTGCTTCACTGGAAGAATCTGATGAAACATTAATATTTTTGCAGCATGAGCAAAACAAATGTTCAATTATTGGACCAAAATGTTTTTTTGCCTGGGGATATTCTGTCATCCTTCTTGTCATGACACTGAGTCTGTGAAAATGCACTTTTGATACGTATATGCTATGCACATGTTTTGCAAGTTAGGAAATGTGAACTCTCCACTGAGAGGTGAATTGTTTTGTCAGCTGAATAAGCCTGGGAATAAAACAGAGGGCAAAAATCTACCAAAGAATTTAAGTCTGTAACTCTTTTTTAGGCACCAATGCTCACCGTGAAACAGATGAATGACAGGAACCTAAATACCTCTGTGGATCTTGGCCTATATCTTGTTGATCCTTGTCCAGTGCCTTGTCTTGATGGTTTCTCTTTCTCTAATCATCTCCATGTTTCCTGGATCCCTGATTTATAGCTATTTTGAGATTTACCTTGTGATACAAGAATGAAGGATGGTAATTATTTCTGGGCTTTGAGATCCCATGTTGGTAATGTGATGTCTGACACACCTCACAGCTTATATGAGAGGTCCATCAGTGTGCTGGCTTTGAAGGTGCCCTTGTACTGGTTCTTATGTGAACTTGGCAGCCTGTCTGCAGCATGACTACACAGTTTTAGTAAGCCTGGAAAGCTCCTTTAAAGGCTTGCAAAAGGGAAAGGCCTCATTTCAGCACATTTTTACCAGTGACATAATCCTCTCTTAATATTTTTGTATATAAAGCATCATGTCATTTCCCAGGTCAAGAAACTAATTCCCAAAGAATGTATGCCTCTGACTCTGGGAGAGAGAGATTTTAAACAAAAAATTGTTGTTGCTGTTCAGCAGCTTTCCTGGGTGTCGTTCTTTGGCTAATCTACATTCTTTCCCAGTGAGCACGAAGATGATAAGCGCCTATTTATAACTTGCAGGGAGAAATGCTTTTTTAGTGATGCAGTACTTGGAGAAGGAAAAAGACAAAAAAGCAACCCAGTCCTAAATGCTTGCCCTGAGTTCTGTTGTAGGTTACTCCTCTGTGTTGGCATCCTTGCTCTTCTGTGGAGGGCACCATGTGTGGCTTGGCCTTTGAGAGCAAAATAAAACTACGTGTTCAGAACTGTGCAAAATGAGTCACCAGGAAACCATGTGTTCTTTTCATCTCCTCACAGTTTTGTGTTTGATTTTTTGTTTCTCTGAGAATGGCTATTTATATGATGGTAGTATTTAGAGGCCCTGATCCAAAGTGAAGCCTGCATTGCTGGGCTGTGTGTAAATACATGGTGAGATACAGGCTCTGCCCTTAAAAGTCAGTGATCAAAGAGACCCTGACAACTAAAAGATAGGTCAGGAAATGGATATGATGTGACTGTCCAAAAATTATGGCATAGTTCAATCACTTGCACACTGAAGTATCATCTACTTTTCATCTTCTCCCTCCAAACAGTTAATAATTAGGTAGAAGGTAAAACAAAGCTCCAGAGGCAAGAATTCAACTTCAGTGAATAACTGGTCATCACTTACTACTCCTTGTTTGTTACCTTGAGCTGGATGAGAAAAAGAGGGATCTTGGATCTATTGTCTACAGATGTCCTCATCACAGTGGTATGAAGATGGCAATTTTCCAGCCTTGTTGATTTTGAAACTCTACTCTTTTACTTTCAGTTTAAATCTCCCACATTGAATATATATGACATCAGTCATCAGCTCAGAGGTAGCCTCTGTATAGAACAGCTTCCTTTTTAACATCCTGTTCAGATGGGATTATGTGAGAATTGGCAAGAAATGTCCTTTTTGCCAGACTGGCAGTCCAGGGTGCTTGTTTTCTAATCTGGCAAGGAATGGATTGGTTACTTTATTCTTTTTCTAAGAGGTGGAAAAAGCTTATTATTAGGAAAGGAATATTAGGAACAGACAGCACAGCTTTAGCAAATTTTCAATGAACAGGACATTTTTCTTTCTGTGAGGTCTATATCCATATTGTTTCACTAAGCAGAAGAAAAAGCAAGGCACTCCTTCACCCACACAGGCTGTCTTCTTGGATGTCATTTCATGGTGTGTCTGGTATGCAAATATCTCTTATATAGAAGATTTGTGAAGTATGCTTTGAATAAAACCAATCATTTTCTGAAGATATCAGAGTTCTACTGGAATCACTTCAAAGCGTATTGACTACCTCAGTAGCTGACATCCTTTTAAAAGACTTTGGTAGGATGATCTTTTAATTCCCCACATATTTAGTCAAATTGTACTCCTTACTGTAAGAAGTTTTCCTTCTGAGCTTTGACTAGAGAAAGTCAGTCTCTGCATGCACCTCTAAACATTCCAAATAGAAAAAATTGAGGAAATTACAGGCCCATTTATTTAAATATATTGATTAATTTATGACTTTTTTATTATTATCCTGAGTTGTGAGTACTACTGCTCTGGAAATTTAAGCGTGGGATGGACAAAAGGACCTTCCTGAATGCCTGGGCCAACTGTAATAGAAAAGTGAGCTATAAACTCCCTGCCTAGTACTTTTACTAAAAATACCTTTTTGAAGTGATGTTTGCATTGTGCCTAGGAGGCACAGTTCTAGACTATCAACACAATGTGAATAATACTGTCAGGCAAGGTCAAAAGGGGGTGACTATTCCACAAACTTATGGTCTCTTTTAAAGACGATGACAGACCTGGATAAGACCGGTTACAGGTATGTTCAACAGTTTTGGCTGTGTCAACCCTACAGTAGTCTAGATTTTGTCAAGGCTTTCTCAGGCATTATGTCAAAAGAGAGATTTCAGTAGGGATTTGAAGAAGACCAGTAAAATTGCTTTGTTTTTGAGACTGTATCTGAAATCTGAAGAATAGAGAGTTAAGTAACTGTAAAGATGGAAGTCAACTATCAGTATAGGTGAAAGAGGAAGAGATATAGGAATTGAATAGTGAAGAACCTGAAGTTTTCCTCTGATGTGAAAGAATGAAGAAAAATAGTTAAATTTCAAGAAAGAAGTGACAGTAGTCTAAGAGGTGGATTAGGAAAATGATCATTGTACTAACTTTCTGGATGGCTAGGAGAAGGGCAGAGTATGAATAAAGGCTGAGGAAAGAAACAGGTGGCATGGCTGGGCAGCACATTCATCTGATGGAAGAGTAGGTCTTTACATCCTTTTCCTGCAGAAGTGAGAGAGGTTTAATGCTGAGGATCTGTCTTGCCAAGCAAGTGCTCCATGCAACTGTGACTTGCAAAATGGGTGTTTCTTTGGCTGTGAGAAGCACTTATTCCACTTATTCCCTATAAAATTACCCTCTTCTTCTGTTGAATTTGTCTAAATGGAAAACACAGAGGAAATACTAATCTGCACTCTGTTTTCCTTTACTGCAGAGAATGAATGTCCAAGGAAGCAGGTGGTGACATAGGTGTGAGGGACAGATGGCAGAGCTCTTCCCACAGCTCCTGGAGTGGCCAGAGGCCGCCCAGGCTTGTTCCACAGCAGTGAATCCCTCTGTCCGGTATATGCTCACTTTGTATAATGCAAGATGAATGAAGCAAACCAGATAACTTGGCCTTGAGATGCTGCAGTTCTGAATGAATTTTCCCCACTCACATTAATGGAGCAGGATAGGCTGTAACAGATAGCTGATGTCCTCACAGTTTGGAAAGCATATACTTAAATTAAAATATGATGCAGCCTTCTTAAAAATTGTGAAATTGGACAGCCTGCAACCATCTGACATTCCACTTCTGAGAGATCATGGGTAGGGACAATGTTATTCTATCTGTAAGAGTACTACCCTCTAACTGTGACTCCTACAGAAAGACCATTCTCAAGTCGACTTCTATTCAAGTTTCCATGTGCACATGAAAAAATAAATGCCGTTTTCAGTGCAAGATAAAATATTCACAACTATTACATCCTTATGAAACACCCTGTGTCTGCTCGCACTCATATGGGCAATAAAATACTGTGCATCTCAGCCTTACCTCCAGAAACTTGAAATGCATTGTACAAGATTAAATGCAATGCAGGCTTTAGTGAAAACAAAAAAAAAAATGTCTGGAGAGATTGAAAGCAGTGCACAGTGAAGCTGCATGCCAAATAAATTTCTCCAGAGTTGCCTTTGATGGCCCTGGTGAAAACCTCTAATTTTGGTCACAGCACTACTTTTTCTAGTGAAAACTTGAAATCAGCTCCAGTAATTGTTACTCCCAGTCTAGAAAATCTTGGTGGAAAACTCTCAGTTTTTCTGTTGTTCTGTAGCAACTCACTGCTGCAACATTGTATAAGATGCATTTGTTTTTTCATTTAATGAAAGGAGCATTTAATTTTTCATTTGTTACTATTAATGCAGGTCTTCAGGGCCAGAACAATCCAAAGTGTCAGTGGATGGAGTCACATTTAGGGTCTGCAAATCCAGCTCAAATTCTCACCTTGGATCAAATGAGGAGCATGATGGTCTTCTTTCAACATTTGTTTTTGCTGTCCCACAGGCTGACAGAACTGATGACAGGCAGTTTCTGCTCAGAATATTTTCTTACCAGTTTTCTAAAGGTGTGATGGAGCTGTCTGAGAAACCTAATATGATGATTACTGTCACATCTTAATGCTACTCAGTAAAAAGGCAAGAATGTACCCAGTTTAAAATACGTGTTTTACTGTTGATGGAAATGGGACATAGGCATATGTATATTGCTTGTCTGAATAAAGCCATGTCTTTTAAAGTGTAGCCAAGGTGACTGCTGAGGTCAGGATCCTGCATTTAAAAGTAATTAATATTTTTATTAATCCAGAAAGAACAAATTCTGTCATGATTAGAGCTAGGCAAAGAAATACTCAGTTGCTCCACCAATATCTGTTGACCAGTCAGAATGGAAAAGATATCAGCCACTTGGAAAAGCTTCTGGCTGAAGCCAAGCAGGCCAGGCTTCCTGCAGGACTCTTTCCTGCTCCCCTGCCTGCTTGGCTCCCTGTGCTTCAGTGCCTCTTCTGCTGATTATTCAGTTTCACAAGACTTCCTAACGAGATTGTACTCAGATATGGAAATGGAAGAGTCCACTGTGGGAGAGAAGAGTCCACTGTTCCTTCTTCACACCACTTTCTGGTGTACTTAAATTTCTGTAATTTAGTGAAATTTAGTCATGCTATAGCTTTCTAATGTAGAGATATTTTTAATAACTAATTCACCTTATAGTCAATCACCTCATGGACTATTGAAGCCAGTGCACATGACAGTATTGATGGAATAGGAACTGATGACAAGATAAGTGTGCCTCAGAAATATGATAGTCTGGGCATAAAACAGATTGAATTTTGCTTCACTGAGTAAGAAAATTAACATTGGTCATGCGTGACATGTAATTCTGTTTGCAGGGTCTTTCCAAAGGAACTCTGTGCTTTCACTGCACTGTGAAATCTGATTTCAGAAAGTAATTATCTGTACTAACCTGCAGGGTGCAGACAAAGCACTCCCTGTTTTGGATACATTTCCAGACTGCTCTAAATCTCTGGGGAATCACTCTTGATCTTAATTTTGGCATATTTTAAAAAAAGTTATTATAAGTGCCTAGCAAAATAGACAGCCTTTCAGTGTTTTTTTTCCAACAACCTGATGAACCCATAATTTTTCCATCATGGTAGACCATAATCAGATTTTTTAAAAATAAGTGTCAGAAATTACATTAATTTTTCCAAAATTACCTTTATTATTATTTTTTATTTTATTTTATTTTTTTAAAATAAATTAGCCCTTTCCCTCTGGCAACACCTCTCCTATTTCTCTATAGAAGACCTTGCAATATTATGAAGGAAAATGCCACGAATCATGTGTGAGAAAACAGTAGTGAGCTAATCAAAGTATTGTAAACTAAATAAAGTGGTGGTCAAAGAAGCCTACATGGATCTAATAAGTAAGAAATATCTGCATAGACTGTGGCTTCATGTTTGATTGTGCGACAGTGTGTCACTGAGAAATCGACATAGCTTTGATATCCTGATTATTTTCCTCAGGCTTTTGTACTACAACCCGTATTTTACTGATGAAAATGAACAAATTATCCTTTTGTGTCCGGGATCAGCAGAAGAGTTATCTTTGTCCTCCTGGCAAGCCCAAACACAGGTGTAATAGAAGATCTGCAGAAATGCCAGAGGCTCTTTAAGGATATGCTGAGCAGTACAAAAAAGTATAAGGTTTGAGCAGCTCCTCCTTTCCTCACATTTTCGTTTGTTTATGAAAGCACTGAGACCTCTGAGACGTGGATGTCACCCCGTGGAAGGCAGTGCCCTAGGTCAGTATTGTCACAGACCTTTCATATTGTCAAACTAGAACTTTGTTTTGGCACAAGGCTAAAAAAATAAGAGACTGGCCATCAAACAAGCAAAGGTAATGCAACTCTACTCCATTTTCAGATATTAGGATGAAGAAAAATATTTTCCTATCCTGGATGGATTATTCTGTATTTCAGCACTTTTAGTTCCTTTTTTTAGCTGCTGAGAAGACCTTGCCTGAAAAGGTACTTGACAAACACAAACCTTTGTGAAGAGACCATATTTCATTCTGGCCTGGAATCAGACTTATTCTGCAGAAGTTTATTTTCATGTCTGAAATGGATTTCCTATTGTTTTTGACAAGGGTGGGAACTAGATCTGGCTACCTTTGTCCATCAGGCTTCTATCCCACGGCTTGATTATTTTACTGCATGTTTTTAATGTTTATTAATCTTTAAAATTCAAGAACAGGGCAAGGAAACCAGAGTTGTACAGTTTGAAGAGCTGTAGTTAACTACAGAATTTGTACCTCTGCCATTCCTCTATTTTATAATTTGCTTTAGGAATCCAATGGCCAGATTTTGAAATAAATTTTCATTTTAGAATTTCCCTTGCACTTCTAATAGGACAGTGTTTTCCTGCATCTAAGAGACCCACTTCTGGAAAGACATAAAAGAGGCCACAGTTTATCTTCAGGACCTCAGCCCTCATTTAAAAAAAACAAACTGAAGAAAAAATATATTAAAAAAAATATTTGGAGACTACAGCAGTGAGTATTGCAATACCTTGCTTTTAAACATCCAGGTTTCCTGTAGATTTCATAGCAGCTGTCACCCAGGGTCAAGGAGAGGCACTCTCCCACGGAGGGAGTGCTTTTGCCAGTGTAATTGCAGAAGGGACCTGCTGAGTGTTGGGGCAGCTTTTCAAAATAAAGTGTTTATTTTCACTGCTTCGTCTGTCAATATAGCACTGCATTTGGTATGATTTTTGCATGTCCCATTGTTCAGGGAGAGGGACAGTTTGCTTTATGGGTACTTGCTGTACCCATGTGTGAGTTAGGCATCAAGTTCATGGGATTGTAGGGTAATTCAGGTTGGAAGGGACTTCTGGCATGTGAAGAAACAAATATAGACATGCTGGAATTCTTATGTTTTGAGAAGATGTACATAGGATTTAGTTTATGCTGGGGCTGGTTGATAGTTAAAATGAGATTTCCAGGACCATGTTTCTAATATTTTGATACTAAAAATCCCTCTAGGAATTTACTTTTCCCAGAGTGATTTCTTAGACTGGGTATACAGGGGTGTCCAAAACTGGGTTCTGATCTTCAGAAACTTCAGTGTAGTCTTTCCCTCTCATTCTGTCAAGGTGGTGACATGCAATAATAGCTGAAGAAGCTACAGACTTTGGACAAACTTGTGACGTGTAAAATGCTATTTATAGCAAGTTTCCATAGAAATGGTTGTTTGGGACGTTTTTCTACTAAAACACAAATGTGTCAGGCACCCTTGTGCAGCCATGGGTAGCCATCAGTGGGAATTTTGTTGCTTATCCTCAGGCTTGCAGGCACAAGAGTGTAGGAATTATGGCTGATCATAAAGATACAAGGAACTTAAACATGCAATAGTATTTTTTTTTCTGTTTTCCAATGCCATAAAAAAAAATATTAGCATCTTGTTGGTATTATATAATATGTATGACATATACTCTTCTTGCTTTATCTGATGCTGTTTTACTCAAACATAATCTATTAAATGGGTTCATACGTGTTTGCAGACACATCTGAACAGACTGCAAACACAGAATGGAACATCAGCTCTGTGACACGAATTGTCTAATTTGTAGGATGCTTCAGTTACTCATTTTGATGCTGCAAATATCTGCTTAAGATTTTTAAGGTCAGACGATTATATGGGCTTTTAAAGCTCTGGAAAACCTTGCACTACAAGACAGTAGTTTCACTCAGACGGCAGACATGAAGAAGTCTAAAAGCACAGAAAACAGGTAGAAAATGAGTAGTTCTGAAGAACAGTCATATTTGTGGAATATTTTGCCTGACTTAGGCAAAGGAGGTTAATAATTTCCTAAAAATACCCTTCAAAACCAGACTATTTGCACAGAATAAGAGAAATGGACTTACAACTTCGATATGTGACTTTCCTTTGAATTTCTCTGTGTTTGATCTGACAGGTATCATCATTACAAGGCACAGCCTCTGGTTTAAATAACACATCATTTAATCAAAATTTTATGGAGAAATGCTAATGTACCTACATATTCTAAGCTATAATAATATGCAGTATTGAAAAAAAAAATCAATAGCAAAACTATCATTAAATTGTAGCTGGCCAGACTCTTCCAGGACAACTTGAAAATGCATGACAGCACATAACTAAACACCCCACCCGAGCAAAGGGCAGTGATCTCTGGGAAGCTTTCTTGTGCTTTCACTCTATCCAAGCAAAATAACCCCCAAAGTAATCCTAAGTGTGTGCTCCAAACCCTTTTTGTTCCCTTCACATCACAGAAAAGACACAATACTCTGGGGTATTGAGATCCATGTATTGTAAATGTGCCCACAAGGGTGAGGAACCACAATTTACATTAAACTAGCTGCCTTTGGGAGCTCCACTAGAGCAGTGTCCAAGCAACACCATGTAATTACCAGAGTTAATGTCTTTTTCCAGCCAACTATTATTCAGGGACTGTTTTTTATTGGAAGTAAGGACAAATACTGGACTTCATTTTGGTCCAATCTTATCACGGTCACAGGCTTTTCTCTGACAGTCTATCCTTCTCTTTCTAAATGTGAAAATAAGCCCTGCCATTCATTTTTGTGTCACGACTTTGTTACGATTCAGAGTGGATGGCAATTCTCCTGAATTCATCATGAGAAAGAAAAAGCAATCAGCATTGCAGAAAAATAAAACTCCAGCCTGGGTCCAAGAGTAGAACTGAAAGATGAGCAAAAAAGTTCATGGCTTTTTTGCACTGCATTCAGCAGAGAGATATTGGCACTTGCACTAATGGAGTCAGTAACAGGCTGTAAGCAATCTAGCTGTCCTAAACTCTCATCTACTCTCTTCAAGGGATGCTGCCCATTCTGACACCCAAGTAAAAGTTTTTAAGCATACCCATATTCATTTCCATCTTCACATATGGTTGTCTGATTCAGCACCTGAATTCCACTCATAGCTGGACTTCTCAAATCTTTTGGTCCTAAAGTCAGCAGTTAAAAGCAAATTAAAAAGAAAAGCCTCTACAGGAATAAGTAGAACTGTAGCCATCCCCTTATACCAGTGCTAATGGCAGAGGATGAATAACACAGCGTTATAAGCATGTACAAATTACTCTCCACCCATGTATTTGGTAGAATTGCCTTTACATTGTTGTGTGTATAGAGAGGGTCAGGAGCAAAGTCAGATCTCACAGTAAGTGTTTTGTGTAGTGCACTCTAGGCACAGATATGTAGCTGAGAGATACCTGTATAATAAATGCTAATTTTTCTGTGGTTCTGGAAAAGACTGCAACCAAATTTCTGCTTGTGCAGGTTCCTGAGTTCAGTACTGACCTTGTCAATGCCAGAGTAGACCAGGAATTGTCTAAGTGAAGTCAATAGAGTCAATATGTGGGAGTGAGGACTTTGAACATATTTGTGTTTCCCACTAAGAGAACTAGAGTAGCACTGTCTGTCTGAAATCTCCCTGTTTGCCTGTAACCACAACACTGAAATCTGCTCAGGGACTTGAATGCACACATCAGAATTTTAAACAGAGAGTACAGTTTCAATCAGAATCTTTTAGGATAAGATTTGTATTTGATCTTAGAAGAAACTTGAATCTGTTGACCTTATGGCCATATTAGAGAATTGCTGTGTTATTATTTTAACCTCTCTTTGGGATGGTGGGTTTGGATGTAGGAAGAAGTGTTGGGCCAAATCCTGAGTTTTATTCAAAATTGAGTATTCTTTTCCGGTAGTTTTAAATTAAATTAGACTAAAGGCATGGGCAGGCATGTAACTGTGTTATCAAATTAAATTTTGAGATATAATTGCGTATATTAAGAGAAATATTGAGGTAGATATGTAGATATGTGGGCTGAACTCTTCTTTTTTAGGGAAAGAGAAATAGAGGCTAGAGAAGGCACAGGAGAGGTGGCAGTTTCATTTTTCCTCTCTCTTAGCATTGCTCTAATAGCCCTTAAGAAAGTATAGAGAAGGCAACACCAGTAAGACTTGCTGGACAAGAGCTCATATTCCGGAGAGCATTAAAATGTGAATAAATGCTTAACTGATGTATTTGAAGCATCCAGTATCAATCAGAGTTCATTTTCTTTGGTGCTGTGCAAACACAAGTTATTTTTTGTCTGAGCAAGAATCTAGTTTTATAATGTCTTTTTTTTTTTCTATATTTTTCTATATTGTTGTCTATTATTATCTTATCCAATTGACTTCATTTGTACAGGGTTTGGGTAAATAGTTGAACAATTTCTGCAAACTTTTTCAAACAGAAGGGTGTGCACCAAAATGTCTGAGGAGAATTTTCAAGACACAGTTTTATCTAGATGCCTTAATCCTTTATTAAGATAAAATCCTTTTGCTCATTCTCCTAGAGTTCAATGACATATCAAATTTGCTGTGAAAGAGTTCATATAATTTGCCATTAAGAGTAGATGCACTCTTTACCCTGTCTTTTTCTGAGTGAGCAGTTCCCTCAGATATTTGTCAGGATGTGGGAAACCAGGATAATTTCCTTCATCTTCTTGGAGAAATCTCCACTCCCATTTCCGAGATTTCATGATTAATAGTACTAGCTGCTGTGAAACTTAGCTAAAGGAAGGGACACCCCATTTTTCTCTAGGACAATATCCTGTTTTGCTGAAATAATGCAGTAACAGACACCAATAGTGACAGAGTTGGCCCAAGTACCAGCCCTGGGCTCCAGTTCTCCCCTCACCCACATCTAATTCACATGCTGCTGAAGTTGGGCATCCATCCAGAAGCTTTGCAAACCGGACAGGTCAAAACAGATCTACAGTGTACAATCAATTATATAAAGTGTTTGTCATCCTTGCTTTACATTGGCTGACATTTTTAGCTTACTCAGACCAAAACCTCTGGGACTTCCATGGCTGTTCACCTGCAAAGAAAAGATCTGTTATTTTGTAAATTCTCCAAGAAATGTCTTCAGCTCGAAGACATCATCTCAGTGGATAAGATACTCAACCTCTACAATTTCTACAGGCTGCAGATTTCACCAGTGTAGGCTCATGTCTGTGCCTGATCACAAGGCTGACAATTAAAGACTCAGATTGACTGAGGGAGAATGTGTAAGTCTAGTGGTGCATCATTTTGAAAAAAGAACCAAAACATCAAATATCAGCCTTAAGAAGATTATAAAATATAATTGCTATTTTAAACTTACTTTTTCCTACAAGGACTGATTCCATGAAAGTGGATGTATTTTAAAGGTTAAATGTCTGATCTTCAAATCCCTGCTCACAAGTAATCCTTGTTGTTGGATTTATTCACGATGGTGTCAGGTGGGAAAACATGACTGAGAATATATTCTTACCTAGATCAGCAAAGCACTTAAAAATTTATCTTTATTATTAAGTATATTCTGCCATCAAGGCGTTCAAGGGTGGTTTTGAACTGAGATTTTATATCTTTTGCATTTTATATCTTTTTGCTTAAACATGTAATCACCATGGTAGGAAGGAAAAAATTGTAAATGTCTTGCATGGATTCTGCTATCGTAAGTGTGCATCTAACCCAAAACACTTGGCTGGGTTAGTTCAATGGCACCATCAGCTCCTTACGCCACTTGTAACTCAGACTGGAAAAGTTTCATTCTTCCTCCTGTTTTGTAGCAATAAATTTTGTCCAGACTGGGCAAAGCATGCTATCCAGGAAAAAGGCGAGGTCAAAGACAAAAATCTGCTTCATAAGATGGTTGTAATGATCTCTATTATCTTTGCTATTACTAAAACAACAACAACAAGAAGTTTATTTTCTGTCCTGATAATGCTTATTTAAGTGAGATAGCAAGTTATTTTTCTCTCTTATCTTAGTGAAAATTTAATTTAATTTTAATTCACTTCAAAACAATTTTTTTACCTTTGTTTGCTTCAAGGTTTGAAAGGTCTTCAAGGATTTATAGGACTTTCACATACATAAATTAAACCAAGATTTAATAAGAGGCACTATTCTAAGATGCATAAGGTTCCACTTCAGCAAGAATAGCTATGGAATGGCTCAGAACTCTCTGGAATTTGGTATAGAATCCATTAATCTCTCCAGAAGGTCTCTATAACTTTACAGCTACATATTATTTGACTACATTATTCTATATACTTGTATAAATATCTGTTATATGAATCCTTGCTCCTTTGCTCCTTTAGTCCTTTTGACTATCTTATACAATTTTTATTTTTTTAATTCAAGAAGGTTCTTAATGGTCCAGTTTGAAACAGATGAATATCCCTGTGGACTTTGTGTTGACCTGTGAAACAATTTCGATGGTTTAATCTTACTCCAGCTACCAACTCCTATACACATGTACCCATAATTAATATTGTATGTCCTCCATCTGTTACTCCTTTTACCAATGGGGGAATTCAGACAAGACCTTATCACACTGAGTACTCTGAAAATGTACTATTTACTTATTTTAGATACTATCATTACTAGAATTAAGACTAACAAAAAGCCAAAATAAGCATGCTAGAAGCATACATCTTCGTATACCAATCCAACATTGACTCCGAGAGAATTTAAATCAAAGCAGTTGTCAAGTATTGCCAGGTTTCACTGCTTAATTATGAAAAATATTTCATTAACATGGCTGTCTGGCAAGACTGGAGTTATGTTGAGCAGCAAAAAAATAAATGTTGTTGTAAGTTTCTTTCCAAAATAAAAGGAGATATATGCTAATGACCTCTCCTATAAAATTCTTGTCCCCTTCCACACATAAAGCTGCCATTTATAGTGCTTTTGGATTTTAAAGTAACCTCCTCTTATTTAGTCTAAATAAGCATGTCTCCTTAGCAACAAATGTCACCTAATTAAAGTATGTCACTCAACTTAGCATCTCAATGAAAGATTGGAGTAGAAAGGGCACTACGAAGCAGCTGAAAGCAAAAGGGAAAAAATGCAAGGAATGCCAAGGGCCCTTCAGGAATATCAGATAAGAAAAGTCACTGAAAAATGAGCTCATTAAAGGAATAAAAATATATTGAAGTGGTGCTTGTTTAGAATTGCTGATTTTTATTCTTTGCAGACTTTTCAGGTTATCATTACATACAATTTTTAGGGTCTTTTTTTTTCCTCAGAGAAGAAAAACATATATAACTAATTTCTTTTAGGTAACTAGGTTAAAAATGTCCTAAAAGTTTGAGGTAAGAAACCCTCTTAATATTGTTCACCATTGACAAAACAGTGTGGGAAAGATCCAGTTTAAGAAAGAAAAATACCTTATCCCAACATCACAAAAGTGGGATTGAAGAAGGACCTTTGGAAATGCCCAGCACTTTCTTGAATGCTGCTGACATTTCTTTGAATAGAAGTAGGCCTAGGGGAGTGCTGAGGACTTCTTGTGAATCCCATTTTCCTTAGGCCTTTCTACAGCAAATAGGTTGATGACTAAACCCAGGAACCACTGAAATCCCAGTGGGAGATGAATTACACAGCCCAAATAACTTCTGAGGCTTTGAGAGGGCTCCTGTGACTGTACTGGAATTGTGTGTCACTTCTAGATTGTGCTAGGGCAAGTCTCTGGGACAATTAAGCTTTCATACCTGGGATGGTCTGAGCCTGGCTATGTACAGCCAGCAGAGTGGGTGTCTGACCACAGACTATTCTCATGGCAAGGGCTTATCAGAAGAAGGACAATAACAGGAGAGCCATGCTGAGAGGACAGGTGAAATGGATGATCTCAAATACCTGGCTCCTGATCATTTGTTTTGAGTCATAAACGACAGTGGACATAAATGTCAGGGATTTCAGTCACTTGTGACTCTCCTCTATAGATGAAATGAGTGCTCAACATCTTCAGTCCTTAATCATGGCTGAAATTCAGAAGAAGCTAAAGCCTTTGCAGTTTGAAATTGGCCTAAAGCTGGTTGCACTTTGGTCTCTTCCCTCTGAACACAGGTTTCCTCTTTTGTGTTATTTTCCCAGCCTATGACTTCGGGGATTCTCCCCTTGGTACAAATTCCTCTGTGTATCAGTTTCAGCTGCAGGCAGCCTCAGTTCAGCAAGGAGTCTCTGATTTATCTTAGAAGCATCTCAAAGCCTCTCATCTCTGCCTAGCTTCACTTTCAATGCCAGTTTGCTTGGTTTCATAGGAACCTGTGCATTAGGATCAACACTGCCCCTGTTTAAAGGGCCAGGCTATGCAAAGTTGCTGTTGGACCCTCTGAGGTTTGTAAATTAAGGTAGGACCCTGCAACAGTGATGATTTCATTCTGCAATTTCCTCTATGAATTCTAAGGCTGGGTGACTCAATTCAGGCTGCACCTCAGGAGGACAGAAGCAGACAGACAGGAAAACACCTAAGAAGAATGCAATGTTTCTCTTGGACCTCCAGGAAAGTTTGAGCTGAGCTCAGGTCTCAACCAAAGACATTTGGGGAAGGATTCCTTACCTGAAGGTGGTATTTATTTTGTAGCACCAACATGTTGTCTGGGTTGGATAATAATATGCCCACTGAGCTTACTTTCGTCACAGCTTTTCCTCTGACCTCATTCTGCTTCCTGATCACAAATGTTTTCATAGACAATACCTTTCAAAGAATTTTTTTTAAGAATTTGGGAGGCATCTATGTACAGTCAATGAAGAGGTTTGTGTATTAAAGAGGACCACTCTTGTCAATTGTTCTGCAGTTCCATATACCACAATGGTTATTTATTTGTGAGTTTGGTCATTTTCAAAACCATGTGGGTAAACTCTGCTGAACCAGGTCTTCACACACAATTTTAATGAAAGAGGAAGCCTTCAAAATAAAAGACTTTGCCAATCCTCTAACACAGTAAAATAGGTAAATAGTTGCAACTGAAGTTCAGTAACAGAATACAATGTATTTTGATCACAGGCTTACTAGCTGGCAAGAGAGGTGAAAAAGGAAAAACCCACTGTGGTAAGAAAGATTTCATATTCAAAGACAACTTTGCCTCTCTGTAGCAATGGTAAAATTCCTATTCCTTTTTGTGGATCCCAGAGCAAATTAGGTTCTGTTCTTATTTTCCCTGTTTATATATCCTTTGTATATCCTTTAAAGATCTAGAGATAAGAACAATTTACATCTCTGTGGAATGACACAATTTTCCATGGAGTATTTATAACCATTTCCCTTACCAACCACTTATAACATCAATGAATAAGGTGAGATCTTCAGAGCAAATCTTTGAATATCTGTCTAGGTAATGAAACTATACCAGATTTGCTTATTAGCTTCCCAGTAATGACTACTCTGCATCCCTGCCTGCCCTAGGATTTCAAGTCTGGGATTACCACCTCATGCCTGGACTATTCCTAAAGAGTCTTACATGTTGTTCACCTGCAGGAGGACAGCATGGAGCTCACATCGCCAAAACCTGGCAAGACAACACATGCAGTATGTTTTCCAGCACATTTAGACAGCAGAGAACTCAGTGTACTCCTTACTAGAGGGTTTAAAAACCATTACAGCTTAGCAAGCAAAATGTGGATATTGTGTAAATAACTTGGTCTACAGTTCCCCTCAGGTCACCTGGCTCTGGATTTGTGTGCAAGACAATCCTGCTATGTGAAATAGAAGGAGATGACTGCACACATATACACACATGACCAAATTCTGAAGGCCAGATATACTGTCTGGGCCTCATTGGCATTGCTCAGGGTTCAAAGGCTTGGAGCACTAGTTTTGGATTTACTGCTTAAATGAAGTCATTACTTGCTCTTTCCATTCCTGAATGATAAGTGGAGGCATGATTCATCTGACATATGAAGATCCCTGGGGTTTTGGTAGTCTTGTAGTTTGGATGTTAGAATCTAATCTAAGCATAAATGATTACTGACTTCATGCTTACTGGATTAGAGCATTCTGGGGGAATTCGTTCCTCTTTCCCCGTTCTCTGTAGAAAGCAACTAATTCCTAAAAGTGGAAAACAGCATTATGACCGTGTACCTGATAGACACTTTTAACTATTAATGTTATTGTCATATATGAACTTAGCGTGTCAAGTGTTTGTAAATCATGAATTTCTGGTGAGATATTTGGCCCAACACAAACAAGTCAGGTTAGTGTTGTATCCCTGTGTGGGGAAGCACATTGATGGTTGGGTCTAGCATTAAATCCTCCAGTTTTATCTTCCTGTTCTTCTCAAGAAACTCACAGGAAGGAAACTCTCCTGAAAGCCTCAATGGATACACACTTCATCTCTGCATGCTATTCATGCTTTTCTCCTGAGCAATAGGATAGAAGTAAACCCTGCTTGCAAATGGAGATTTCTTACTTTTGTGTAGGTGTAACTAAAATTTACACCTATGCATACTAACAACTGGCTGATAGATGAGAGAGTTTAAAAAATCCTGATAAATTTGAAACACTCACATAATAATAATTCGCAATATGTCTGACATCCTGTTGCACAGCTCAAATCAAAATACCAGTCTTTTGCAACATGCAGAAGAGTCTTCCCCCTAAAAATAACAAACAGAAACTCCTCTCCTTCTTCATGACACAATGGATCATGCAATACTGTCTTTTGAAGACAGTCATACTTGCCCATGAAGGCACAAGAGTCTTTTAAAGAGGCATTTAGGAACATTTAAAAGAGTCGATTCACAAAACAGTAATTTCAGTAAACTCTATTACTTAGCCAAGTGGTTTGCCAAAAAACCATATAGAGCATAGTAAACTTTCTCTAGTTAAATTCAGCTATATCTTTGTATTTATATTTAAAGCTGCACTTCAGTGTGGAAAGGAGCAGCAGTACACTGCTGTTCTGACTGCCCACTGCCTACTCCTATTAACTCCCTGTCACAGCTCCCCTTCTCTTCGAGGTGTCTGTTGGTCTAAGAATCTGTGTTGACAAATGCAAGAAGAAAGACCCTGCAAATACCTTCTCATACACACAAACAGAAGGATATAGATAATTTCAAAGATCAAGTCATGTCCTATTTACTGGCTATAGAGAGGATCGTAGAAATTACCTTCTAGAACCCACTCCTGGTGGGATGAGGAAGAAAATTGTAGAAGTGAGAAAACTCATGGATTGAGATAAAGACAGTTTAACAGGTAAAGCAAGAGCTGTGCACATAAGAAAAGTGCATTCATTCAAAACTTCCCATGGGCAGGCAGGTGTTCAGCCATCTCCAGGAGAGCAGCATCACACAGAACAGTGACTTGGAAAGACAATCACCACTCTCAACATCCCTTCATTCTTCTTTCCCCAGTTTATATATGGAGCATGATGCCATATAGTCTGGAATATCCCTCTGGTCAATCTGGGTCAGCTGTCTCGGCTCTGTCCCCTCTCAGCTTCTTGTGCATCCCCAGACTCGTTGCTGGTGGGGCAGCATAAGAAGTAGAAAAGGCCATGAAGCTGTGCAAGTGCTGCTTTGCAATAACAAAAACATTTCTATACTATCAGCACCATTTTCATCAGAAATACAAAATATAGCCCTACATGAACTACTATGAACTCTACCACAGCCAAAACTAGCATTAGAAGGCATAATGTGTCACAAAGCTGGAATCATGCAACTCTAGCTTTCCCCTGGTTATGTCTTTTTTGTCTACAGGCTCTTCTCTCCACTTGTACAGAGGGGATAACATGTTGTACCAGTGATTTTATGACTTGGTGGCCATATGTAGTGCCAATGCTGAGATATCCATGCTGTAAAGGCACCTCACTTCTTCCTTCCTGCCCTTGCACAAGAGAGTCAGTCAATTTCCTTTCCACTCTGGCTGTGACTACTACCCTGACCTACTCTGCAACTCTGAAAAGTGGGTTTTTTCCTTTAATTTTAGCATTCCAGTCTAATGAATTACATGGATCTTGAAAGAGAAAATCTGAGCTGAGAAATGTGGAATTCAACGTTGAAAATAAAATTTCTTACTTTTTTGTTTAGCTGTAGTTCAGAAAGGGACGACAGCAAACGCTTGAGAGCCAGCCAAATGGAAATTACTTCAAGTACTATCTCAAGTGTAATGGAACTGAGGTACTTCTAGCATACCATACTCATTAGGTACTTGTAACATCCAGGACTTCTAAGTGCTGTAGTCAGACAACACTTCTTCACAGTATTCTGAAAAAATCTGCAGTGCATTCTGAATCAATGAAGTTTTAGCAATAATTAACTTGGGGTTTTTTGACATTCGTCGCCTTAGTATGGGAATGGGAGACTATTGACTCACTAACTTAGATTTAAGACTAGAGGAATACTTTTTATAGCCATATTTTACCTCTGTAAGAATGTGTTTTCCACAGGTTTGCTTTCTCACGGTCAAATGAAGTAAATAGAAAGGCATTTGTTTTGTGTTGCAAACCAAGCCATGTCATCTGCAAGGCTTTTGTGGCTTGTTGGTCATACAAAACACCACACCTGTTGACAAGAGGCAGAACTTGTCTAACTTTTGGCATGAATATAAACAATCTTTCTATATTTTGCCTGTGACTTTTACAAGTTATAAATGTGAATGACCATGTGCTAGAGCCTTTTAAAAAGTATGGTGCTTATTTCTGAGATAAGAAGGTTTCATTCTGTGTATTCTTACCTCAAAGTACCTGAAAGCATTCACTTCAGTAGGAGGAGCTGGTACATTAATTATCTATTCTCAAGCAAAAATATACATATATTAAACCTGTAGTATCACATTCAATTTATAGACAATGTGAAGAAAAAACCAGAAAATTTGAAGGAATTAAAAGGAGAGCAGTATAAAAAAAATTAAAGCAAGGCAAAATTTATTTTGAGAGATTTGAATTTGTAAGTCACTATTTTGGAACCAATTTACTAAATCCAAGGTAGTGCTAGGAAAGCAAAGGCTTTAGATCTCATTTAAGACCAGCGCATAACTGGGAGAATATATATACAGCACAGAAACAACCTGTCAGGCTTTTGAGAGTGTAAGCAGCACAAAAATATGATTTGAGCATGAGTAAAATTAACAACACGAGCTAGAAGAAAATACAATAATACCACAAAACATTTGCTGATTATATCTATGGAGAATTTTCTGGCTCTGGAAATAACCTACTGAGAAAACAATGAGAGTCCCCTATTGTCTAATTCCTTTAAACAAAACTGAGAAAGAGCACTGGAAAAACATCGCTCAGAGAACAATCATTTACCAGGAGAGGAATGGAAAAATGAGTGTATTGTCTTAGATCATTTAATCAGTTCTTGACTTTTATGATTCTGTGAAGCCTTACAGCTGCTTTAAAAAATGTTACTGGAGGCCTAATTTATTGCATAATATACACTTACTAAGAAACATGCTGAAAAATACTTAGAGAGTTTTTTCCCCAGAAAATAGCAATGCCCTCCCCTTTCCTAGATATCACTTTCCCTCACAGTTTGTGTAGAGGAGACTTTTGGAAGGAAAGAGATTTTGGGGTTTTCCACACTATACAAATCTGCACTGATTGAGGAACTAAACATGGCTTTTAAAAAATATTCTGTTCACACTGCAGGAAAATATCTCTCTGGTATTTGTCAGATGAAAATCCAAGGGAAGGGACAAATCAAAATTTATCTCCTTATAAGATATAAGACTAGGAAAGGGAGGCACTGTTCCTGTGGTGACAGGGAAAAAGACTCGTTATTTGAGCTCAGATGCTAATCAGCCACTTGCCTTCAGGAGGCAGCTTGCGGAAGACACTTATTATTTAGTTGGTATATCAGGCCAAAAGCCAGGAAGGAATTGTCTCTGCTGCCATCATAATATGGGTGTAACCTTTTGCTGACTGAAAACATCACATTTCCATTGGTGATAAAAACATGTAGAGAAAAAATAAGACTGCATGATGCCCTGGGATCATGAGTGATGCCAAAGTCCCAGATAAAGTAGAGGAATTTCAAGGCCTTGCAGGAAGCTTCTACAAAGGAGAAGACCCAGAGTGATGGGAAGGTGATGCACTGACCCCAGGGCCCTGAGTTGGGTGAGCAACCTGCCCCTTGAAATACCAGGGCTGGACTATAGAGTTCCTGGCACTGATAGTCTTCATTATAACGTGAGGGGAAGGTGCCAGCATGGTCACCAGCTTCCTTCCCTCTTCTGCTTCACCACTGCACATCTTCCACCCATCCTCTGGGACTGCTCATGGCCCTTGGCATTCGCTGGCAAACCAGGAGTTAACTGGTGGTTAACTCTCACTGCCACAGTGAGATTTAAGGTTGGACAGACTCTAAAATATGTCACACCTTGGCCTGGTGCCATGGGTAATAATCCAAAACAGTAACAGGCTATCACTTGTGTCCTGGTTTTCAGCCAGGACAGAGTTAATTTTACGGCAGCAGCTGTGATGGGGAGGAACCTGGAGCCATGTGGACACTGTTATTTTATACCACCATTCCATTCACTGCTGTAAATACTGTAAATACTTCTACAGCCTGAGTATTGGTGTGAATGTGTGTATACACAGGTGCATGTATAGATATACATACATGTGTATCCACACAATGTGTGTATATATAAATTGGTACATAGTGTCTATAATAATATACATAATGGAATTAATATGTCAATAATCATATTAACAGAGGAGTATTAGGATATTAATATATTGTATCTAATTAATAATAATATGTAACATATACATAATGGTTTATGTATAGCATATTATACAATACTTTATATTGTTGTAGTATAGCACAATAGGAATATAGTATTATTATTATACATCATATGTCTATATAATCTGGTATTGAGCAGTTTGAGTAGGGGAAGATCTCTTTTTAAAAAAGCTATTTTAGACAATCTCAGCCTTTCTTTCTGATGGAGAAATCTCTGTGTGACACTTTATAACCTGATGCTAGGAAATTAATCCAGGTGATCATGATGCTATTTTAACATCATGACAGATGTAAGATACAATTCAAGGAGCAATTTCTAAACATAATAAGCAACTGACAGCTGCTCAGGCTCATCCTCTCAAACTAGTCAAGGTGCCTACACATCCAGGCCTGAGAGGAAGATGGAAAGTCAAAACTGGCATTCAGCAAAAGACAAGAATAGGCTGTGTAAGAAGCTGAAATTGCATTTATCCCATGCAGCGCTTCTCAGTATTTCTGATTCACATGACAGAGAACTATGCTGATGATTTATTGGTCCTATGGTTATCAGTTTGTCTCATAAAGAAAAGGAAGCTGATTTACATAAAAGATAAAAGAGCTGATAGGTCTGTATGATCAGAGTTACATCTGCTTCAACAGAGACAGAACCAGGCACAGAAAGAATAACGAATCCTGTGCAGTTAGCAAGTTATTGATCTCTGAAGTTAAAGTACTTACATCAACAAAACCCAGTGAAGTTTCTAGATGGTTAAGGAGTGTCAGGATTTGACAGCTGGTAAAGGAATGACCAGAAAATCAGCATGGACAAATCTCCACACTGATGCCTTAAGATTTAGCTCTCATATTTTTCAGATTCTGTACTGCATTAGTATATGAACTTCATATAGCAAGCTCTTTTCACAGTTTAGTTAGACACAACAATTCTTTTCCAGCCTGAGAACCAAGGACACCATTGCAGCTTCGAGCCCAAAAAGGTATAAACAACAGTGAATTGAGGAGAAGAAATTGGGAAAATGGAACTTCATAACCTGAAGCTGTAATTGGACAATTAACCCTAATATGTAAATGGACCAAAACTTGTAAAAGTGTGAAAACATGTGATCCATTGTCCATCTTGGGTGTAGCCTCAGCCAGGCTCTTGCACTGCCCAAGGTGTATCCTTTGAAGGCCTTTTTGATAAATGCCCACTTTTTTCCTTTAACTCTGTCTAGCCTCTGTTCTAGGTAGCCTCTCAAGGCATCAACATTACCTTCACAAAACCCTTCTTTCTACTCATATGATGTCAAGGCAAAGGTTATTGTTGGCCATAAAATAAGAAGCAAATTAATTATTATGGTTGATTCTATTTGTGGGTAGACAGAGTACCTATGTGGATTTCAATTTTTTTCTATTGAACCGTCCTGTCAGAAAACTTCAGGAAATATATGGATGTAGGCATGAATTATTCAGTGTTTCCAGCTACATAGCTGAAGCTATCAACTCTCGTGATGTGTTCTTAAAATGCCACATGCGATGGTGAGATTTACAAAAAACAGGCCTGGGCAAAAAATCAGCAGAAATGGTGAATATTTCCACAAAAGAGTAGATTGCTACATATTTGCTAAACACAGGACAGAATCCTCTCTGATTCTCATGGCCTACACGAATAGCCCAAAACCTATGAAGCAATCTCATCTCATGTACCTTCATACAATCACCGTCATGATTTGCAGTGATATGGATATTGATATAGAGTGATACTTTATAAAATAATATTTTAACTCCCTTTTATGTTACACTGCTTAAAAAAAGGCCAGAGGAATCATACTGCATTAGATTCTTTGTCTCTAAATTACAGTGTATAACATTATACCTATTATAGAAGATTCAGACATTGATTTTGTAGTCTTAAAGTTTTGTCACATATTTATGTTCAAAACAAATTTCTTATCTGTGCTTGTCCAAAATAAGTAAAAAATTATGCTTCTTGGTTTTGGCAAACCCACTGCTCCGGAAGTAAAATGCAGCCTGCAAATACATGGTCAAGGGCCTGTTCCCTTTTCAGTATACTAGTTAGGGTGCTCCCAAGGTGATACAGACCATGGGCATTCACATAAGATAAAACAACAGCAGTACACGATGGTAGTATGTTGCAGAAGATAAATATATAAATAAAAAGATAGAAATACATGCCCAAAAGCTTGTCAACAGAAAGATTCAGACTTTGTGCCTTCATTTCAGAGAATTGGTGGAATTTAACATGACTCTTTAAAGACAGCAAGATACTGTGTTCAGTCTCCAGCATCTGAAATTGGGTCTCATCCTCTTCCTGTCGGACTTCTACCTGCCTTGTGAGAAGAGGTGAGCTGTCTGGAAAACTTGTTCTGTTTTTCCGTTTTTTGGTGCTGGATGTATTTGTTTCTCTGATGCTTAGGAAACACACACTCTGACTGAACTTCCTTTCTTATAAAAGACCTCAGTGTACAAGTTATCCTTTCCTTCCTGTTGCAAAATATTTTGACTTGTGACGATTAGGGTTGCTCAGAGAAAGCAACAAAATACTCGCCAACATTTATATCTTTCTTCCTTCACCTCCCTTTTCCACCCTTTATGAAAAGGAGTTTACCTTTCATTTTACTGTTGGTGTTGAAAATTTGAAAATCTGGCAATATTTCCAAGGTATGCTGAAAACTCAAGATACTACCAATCCCTTTTTAATCTTTAGAAAAGATCTCGTACATTAAATATTACCTTGAAGTGTATATATTATATTCATGCCTCACTACCTGTCCTGGTCTGCCTCTCGATTTCTGATGAAGCTTGACCAATGAAAGACATAAATCCTCCCTTCCAAAAAGACTTTTCTTCTCCTGCTATTTGCACAGCTGTGATCAGCAGAGTCTTTTGAACAGAAGGTCCCTGTCTGCAAGGGAATGGTGCTGACTACAGCAGCCTGCTGGAGTTCACTGATTTCCCGGGTCCTCAAGACTTTAATCTGCTGATCCTCCAGGGATAAACCCACCTTGGTGAGTAAGCATTTGGAGATAGTCTATGACCTTCTGAAGTAGAGAGATGTAGTCAGTCCTCGGGGACTGAACTTCCATCATTTCACTGTATTCCAGAAAGGTCAGACATCCTTGTTTACCAAGTTTGACTTTTAAGTGCTCACATGGGTGACAGGCAGTTTGAGACCCACTCAAGTGCCTTCCCAAGTCACCTGTGACACTTTAAGTGCTCTGTAGTACCAGATATATGTCACAGCTCATATTTTTAGTGGCCCATGTTAATCTGAAACAAGAGGTGGATACCAGGTAGAGCACGTTGGTACCAACCTGCATTTTAGACATTGAAGTTCCTCTCAGTCACAACGACTTTTCCTTTTTCAGAATGGAGTAGTTTTGATTGGTGATCTGTTAATTTTTTATTCCTGCAAAATGCTTCTGAGATCTCATGCCACTTGGTCATCCTTGCCTTTATTTCCAAGTTTTGCTGTTCAGCCCCCTCTAAATGAGGACCATAGACACTTTGGGACCTCTGCTATGTAGGCCTAGACTTCAGATATTTTCCTCTAACAGTTTTATTTAACATCTTTGTGTGTAAAGAAATAGCTGCATCCCAGGAGCCTCATCTATCTCACCTAGCACAGCTTCCCAGATCTACTCATGAACAGATTGTCAAAATACCACACAATGCATGTAACTTTTCCATCTTAACCGATGACCCTAACCCATGCCATGGTGTGCCCCAACTAGATGTATGGGCTACTGAATGGACAGGTCTCAAGTTTCTGAGCCATAAAGAAGACCTCTAAATAACATCCTGTGCCCAACCTCCAATACCTTCTCTGTAAAAGCGACAGTTCGCAGATGTTCCTAATCAGAGCTGCCAGCCCAGCACAGTCCCCTTAGAGACCGCAGAGTGTCTAAAAGTGCAAGAAAGCTGGTTGCTTGGGTACCTACTTGGATCACATTTAGCTTCTTTTGCCTTGAGGGGACAGGCAACCGAGTAACCTCATCTATTCCTCTTCAGCCTCTGAAGTGATTTAAAGTTTTGTATCTGAATGTTTTGTATGGCTTTGCACATCCAGCTCTGGCCATGAGACCTAGTCTTATATTCAGCACTGAAGAATATTGCTTAGTTCCACAACTCAGGTCTTCTGGGCACATTTGTTTTTGCTGGGCATTTAACTGTGTGACTGGCTGTCATGTTTTTGTCTTTGTCAGGAGTGGTAAACTTGTTTATTTATCTAATACTGAGTTCTTGGGCTCCAGCACTTTTCTTGACTTAGTTCTTTGTGAGCCAAAATACACCTTACCACTGACGGGCAAGGGTTATTCAGTGATTGTGTCAGAAATGGGAGACAGCCTAGTGGGGAAAGGTCAGAATCTGGGTTATTTAGGGTGACTTCCTCTCCACTCGTCCTCTGCTTCTCCCACCAATGGGTCCACATGGGAATGGGTGTACATGTAGAAGCATACTGGCACATGGACAATATCACAGTGGGACTACCTGAGGGTGGCTAGATTTTCCAGCCTTCATTCTGATTCATAGCAGTCTGGGCCAGGGCAGATATGAAGTTGCTTGTAATGAAATACGTGCAACAGTATGCACCTCCTCAGATCTCCTCTGCTGCCCTCATGGCTTGCCCCAGGCAATGCCATCTAGCTGGGAAGAATAAACAAACCATTCAAGACCTTTGTTTGCCTGTGAGTCATGAGGGGGCTACTCACTAGAGTATTAAGAAAGATAAACATATGGCAAAACTCTAAAAACTATTTCTGGAAAACTTTACTGGAGGGAACAGCTAATCCATTGTTCAGAGCCTGCAGAGAATTACAAGGCTGGGGAGAGGAATGGGAGCAGGAAAGAAGGAAAAAACCAAAAAAAGCCAAGAGATCAAAAATTCAGAATGGTTGTAATTACCCCTGTAGGCACAAGGGCTTTGTGGGAAGAGGGGGGTGACTGACACAGGGGACTTGCAGGAGGGGTTGGATCTGTATGCAGTCATAACAGGAGGGAGCTGTTCTTCATCTCCTCAGGAAGTAAACAGGGAGTATCATGCATTATTTGATTGCTACTCCAAAGGGAAAGAATATTGGTTAGAAATTATGAAGAGTTATTTGATGATTAAAGTTAGCACAAAACTAACAAATCATTTCCCCCATATACTTCAGATGAAAGGCCAGAAGGAATATTAAACCTGAAAATCCAAATGTCTCTCTTCTCTTTTTGCCCCTATGTTTTTTTTGTTGAAAAGGCATATCTCCTTCCATTACCAATTTTATTTTCTGCTATTTTAGTAGTTTTATTTATTGCTGCTAATGAAAGCATCACAGATGTATGCAGAAGCTTGTGGCATTTCATAAGGTGTTGCTCAGGAGAAGCCATGCAGCAACCTCAGTGTTTCCTGAGGTGTAGACATGATCTCTCTTCTCAGGACAGTCCCTGAGAGTCTCTGTGAGGCACCTCTGGTTGCACCTCATACGGGCTGGTGTCTCTGTGCTTTTCTGTTATGCTGAAGAATAATGTGCAGCTACAGGAATTTAATAAAGTAATTGCAGGTGTTCAGTGGAGAAATATAACTTCTGTCTTTGTTTTAATGGTATTGGCCAGGCTGTCTGGCATGAAACTTACCCATGACACTGTTTGGCATGAAGATCTTAACAACATATTGCTTCGAACTTAGCTTCAGATGGCAACTAGTACTGATGCACAATGGACAGTAGCTTTTCTTGATATGCTCGGGCAGGGATCTGTGAATTGTATTAGGATTGAAGCCGAAAGACAACACTGAATACAATTCTGATTATTTCCTCTTAATAAATTTGAATGAGTTAGAGTTCAGGAAGATAAATAAAGTATTGCTATAAATGTGGCTTGAGTTTGCATTGAGGATTGGTAAAAAACAGCATAAAAGATAAAGCTGAATGTTTTGAGGGTGCAGTTCACATACTGATTTACTGGATTTAGTCTTTAGCCTAACTCCAAACTGCCTGAGCACTGTTGCTGAGACACTGACTAACTCCTAATGTATCCCTTGCTCACAGACACCTACTGCCTCTAACACTATTGTAGGAAAAAAATCCCACATGCCAATATAATTGTAATCCATCCATTGCCCATAGTTGAAAGGAAACTACCTCCTGGGCCTGAGCCTCATATTATTTGTCGTAGCCTTCCACTGCAGCCTTATACCTCATGCAAAGTGCCTGCCATGCCAGGTCCCAGTCAGGCTCCAGGATTTCCTCCATTTGAAGATCTCTTTAGCCTGCACACCTTTGGTGACCTGAAGCCCTGCCAGTCCTGAGCTGCCCTCTGACAGAAGTGCCTGCCAGCTCTAGCAATTGTCTTGCCAGGAATCCTCCACACTAGCCTTCACCCGTGGCAATGCAATCTCATCTGACTTTTGCTAGCCTGTGGTCACCCTTGGGCCTGAAAGCTAATGTTGGGCTGAGTCCAGTCATAAGCTGCACTTTCAACTCTGCCAGATAGATTAGAGAAAAATCAGGTACAGTCTGTTGTCCCCAAGCTTCTTATTAGTCCAAGACTTCCTAATGCCCTCTCCTCCCATGATAAAGAGGGATTGCATCCCTGTTCTACCCACAGCACTGATTTGACTCAATCACAACTCTAACACAAGAGCTCCTTAATTTACCAAACCTTGACTGTACATACATTGTGTATTGGATTCATCCTCTGTCCCATCCCAAAGTAAACCAGTAGCCAAAATCCTGAACCCAGTCTGGCGTGGTTTAGGATCTAGCCCAGCTACTTCATTAGATTTAAACCAACTCTTAGGTCTTTGCTTCCTTCTAGTTCTTACCTAACCTAAGATAGTCATGGACAGCAGGCATTTACTAAAACAAACCAAACCTATCATGTGATAACTCCCTACAATTTAAAAACTGCCTTACATCTAATCCTTATGTTTCATACAAGTCATAACCTAAGATCTAATAGCTTACCAGTAGGTTACGTGTGGTTTATTTCTCTGCTAGTCTGCCATCACCAAATGAGGCACATCATAAACCTTAGCCACATACTGCTACTGCCAGAAAACTTACACAGAGACTGCCTACTGCCCTCAAAACCCGGGGCAAGGTTATTGTTGGACATAACTATATTCTGAATTCTTTGCTCTTTATTGGTCTCAATCCTATCTGCAGCTTCATCTGTTAACTACAAAATAAAGTTGCCATCTGCTGCTTCCATACTCTGTCTTGACTCAACTTTTTGGCTTGTCAAAGTGTAATGTCACTCCAGCTCTTCATGGAGAACAAGATTTCACAAGTGTCACTTGATTTAAATTATATTTCAATACAATTGCACAAGAAGGCAGTACACAAAGCTGAACGAAAATTTCTGTTCAAAATAGAATTTGAAGTAGGAATGCTTAGGGAAACCTTGTTACCGTAGTAATTTGGGTTTGTTCCTAGTCTGAAATGGAGTAGCCAGAGCTAAAATATTTCCTCCTTATCGGCAAGAATGATCTAGAAATATTTTTGTTTGTTTTCCTAAGGAAAATAGCATATCATAATTTTGGCATGGCCTATCTATTTGACCAAGTCTGGCATCTTTTGAATGCATTCAGTAATTTCAACCTGATACCACAAAGTTCAAATATTAAAGTTCTGTGAAATCTGGTTAGAAGTAAGGAAGCAGAATGTGTTCCTTCCAGAAGGAGAAGGAGGCAGAGATAAACCTTAGGAGATTTTGCCTGGCAGCAGTTGCCTGTTCACTCAGAAAAGGGACCAGACAAGAAACCATCCTTTATGAGTGTCTGGATGAACTGTAGTCTGTATGGTCTGAAGTCTGGTATGACTATCATAGGTTACAGAAAAAAATGATTGGACAGTAGCAGGGAAGAATGGTGGAGGGATAACAATGATTATTTAAGTAGTTTGATTTTGCTTGTGTTAAAGCACATAGTAACACTTTGGGGAAAAGGAAGAGGAGTTTCAGTACCTGTAAATCATGAATTTTGAGTAATTGTGACTTTAGAGACTAGGACCTTTTGGGGAAAAAATTATTGAGATAATAGTAGGAGAGACAACAATGAACAGGACGGCAAAATATCTGGGGTGAGAACTGGTTTTGATTTATACAATCCTAGCACAGTGGCCAGCCTCCTTAGGTCTTTTACATGCAGGTGCGGTTATTAACATTTTGTATCAGAAAAGAAGTATCAGTAGAAAGGAACAAGCAGCTCTCTTCTTCTACTCTCATTCTGTGATTACCTAAAATCTTTGGAAACACAGGGAAGTGAGCAGGTTATGTGGCTGCTTTTGCAGCTGAGGTTCTGGCAGGAAACGTTTCATAGCACAGGGTTAAGTTATCCTGCCTGTGTGAGTGGTGTCCCCGACAAAAATAGACAGCCCCTGCTGTCTGCACTTTGCAAAGAGCAGCTGAGGAAAGCAAAACAATCATCTAAGGTGGTCAGCCAGGAGTGGCCAAGGGCGGCTGGAGGTGGTGGAAGCGCTGAGTAAAACCTTTACAGACCTGGCAGAAAAGTCAAGTTGTCAGCGTCCCCTTTACTGATGTTTAAGACGTTTACTTTCAGCTGCTTCCTTCTCTGAGCAGGGCTGCAGGCAGGACTTGCCTTCCTCCCCCAGTGACGGTGGATGTTCCTGTGTTTCCATTGGGCTGCCTGTGCCTGCGTCCTTTTCCTGTGGAAACAGAAGATATGGGCAGGAGAAAAGACATATTTGGTAATGTTTCTCTTCAAAGCGCCTTTTTCACAAGGCTGCCTCAGCTGCAAAATGTTAAGGGAAAAAAAAAGATATCTTGGAACTAACTCCAGACAGACCCTAATGCCTACAAATTTGTCTAAGCAAGCCAAGTCCAGAAAGGCAAAACATGAAGAAGGCTCATTATTTGACTGCTAGGGACACTCAAATAACCAGACACGCCAGTACTTATGATCTTCATATTTCAGACAGCTCGTCTTTCATATCCTCCCTCACCCTGCTCTCCCACCCTGCTCACTTCTTATATTTCCCTTCATCCCCACTAACTCCACTGTATTTGAAATTGTTTATAGAACATATAAAATATGAAAATATTATTTATAATACCTATGGGGAAAGACTCTGTTCCTCTAGCCATCTGTTTGATGGAGCCATTCACAGCTCCTCTAATTGCTTCAGCTTGCACGACCATTTTTCTTTCTCCCCAGAAAGTCCAAAGTACCTTGGCAGACCTCTTTCTACTTTATTTTAATAAGAAATGACTGAGGAGGTGCTATGGTGCTTAGGGCATTGGGTGTCTCTGATTCATGGTTCTGCTGGAGCTGTGGCTCAAGACAGGAGGTGGAATGACTGCATTCTGTTTTGAAGTCTCCTGGAGGGTTACTGCTCCTCGAGATATTTTAGAGCATCACAGGACTGCTAAATCATCAGTCACCATCCCTGGCCAGAAGGAGGAGCAATTTACATTCCCTACACTTGATACCTATCCACTATATCCCTGGAAATCTGTGTAGGGCAAAAACATTCACATGTTTTAAATGAATTAATAAAATCACTGTTGCCAAAAGCCCTCACAGATTCAAGCAAAATCCCTGTTAGTTTAGGCAGGCCAAGGATTGTATTTTAGCTACTCACAAATGTACAGGTATAAAAGCAAAGGGAATATTGTTGATCCAACCAATAACCTTTTTGTCTGTGAGATGCAAACTGAATATAGTAGTGAACAGAAACTGGTATTTGCTTTTGAAGTTGAGTGCAGAATTATAAAGATTTTTTTTTACCACAGTTCCACCAAATCTAGTTTTGTTTTTCATGGATTCTTATTAGTATGTGTTGATGATCATCCACAATCTCTTCCAGCCTCTAGGAAGACTGAATTTGTCCCCAAACTGTAAAGTATATTCAGTATGATGAGTGACTCCCATACAATACAAATATTTTAAAGGATGCATACAGACACTTTGAATTTGTATTCAATAGCATTGTTTATGATATTGAAATAATAGCTGTTTTTCTAGCTTTTAATGCCAAAAGTGGCTATTCTAACATTTCGTCTGACATCTGTATAATCCCCTCCCACAGAATTGGATTATTTGACTAACAAAAGGTAGACTTGTACAGCACAACCGAGTAACTGTCTGCAGCTGCTAAGTTACATAAAATATTGATATTTTTTTCCCCCTTTCTTCTCCAGTGGACAGATGAAGAAACTGTAGTCTAGAAATTATTTTGTAAGAGTACTGTTTATAGTATGAGTAGGACAGACAGAAATACGAGAAAAGCTCTGAGGCTGCCAAAAATCTCATTTTTTGGAAGAGCAGCCTTTAGGCCTTGAAAAAGTAATGTAAGAAAAATGCTATTTAAATGAGACAATTTCTGTCTCAGTACAAAATAATTATTCCCCGACATAAAAGTTATTTTGTGGAGCCCCTCCAGCACTCCTTGCTAGGGGCAGGCAGTGTGGCATTGCCTCTCTTTCAGCCTCTGCAAATTCTTTTCTCTAAGACAGATTCCAGAGTTTGGAGAGCAGCTGAAACTCTTAGGTTGTTTCAAAAACTAGCAGGTTTTTTGGGGCTTAAAGCTTACCTAATTTTCTACCTATATTCATTTTGATCCTTAGGACAAGCAGCGTATATAGTATTTTTTCCCTTTTATGCCTTGAAGTTGCAAGGACTTTTTAATCCCTGCAGAGGATGGTCTACAACCATTTCACTAAGGGGTGTTAATGGCAGCTGTGCATTACAGCAGTGGCTGTGACACATATTACTCCTTATTCACTGTATGCTTTGGCAAAAGATCTGTGGATTTACTACTGTTGAAGTCAGAGACAAAATTCTCCTTTCTTTCTGAGGTGAGAAGTCTGGACCAGCCCCCATTCCTCTTTGCAGCTAAATGTTCCCAAAACAGTGATACTTTTATAAAAGGAAATTAGTCTAGTGGGAATAAATGTTGATACTTCTCACTTTGTTTCTTCATGAATCATCATGTTACACATGTGTACTCTTCTTTGCATCTCATGCTCTGTCACACTTCATACTGTGTTTTTCAGACAAGCTGATCCCCTGAAGAAAGAGGGACCAGTCAGTATTTATAGGGATGAAAATCACTTGATATCTATTTATGATGTGTACAGAAAATAAACCAAAGTGTATAGAATGTGATCTGGTACACCAGCACAAGAAAAGTTCATGTGAAAAGAAAGGGTGAGGGATCAGCAGAATCTATTTTTTGGTGGCTGTATAATGTCAGAGCAGCAAGTTGAGAGAAATGATTATTTGCTTCTCCATGCCACTTGTGTGACTGCACCTGGAGTGCAGAGTCTAGTTTTGGTCACCACAGTACAAGACATGAGCATGCTGGAGAGTCCAGTATAAGTTTACCAATCTGGTCAGTGGTCTGAACCATTTAATGCACAAAGAGGCTGAAGAAGATGCATTTGTTCAGCCTAAAAAAGGGTTCTGAAGTAGAACTGATGTCTACAATTATTTAAAATGTGGTTGGATGGAGAAGATGGAGCAAAGCTGGACATTCACAGTGATGGAGTAAGCGTCATCAGGGACAGGTAGAAACAAATAATCAGATTTACACACATGGGATATTGTGAGTATTGATTACCCATGCTTTTCTGAGTACTGCATTAATTTAGTGAACTTCAGAAAACTCATCAACTCAGATATCTCTTAAAAGGCATAAATGGTTAATTTACTTCTGCATGCATGCATCCATTAAATTTCATTGTGGAAATTTTTTTACTCAGAAACCTATGAAATTTTAGGCATATTGTTATAGTTGTACAGTGCATGAGTGGAGAGAAATATAGTTCAGGGATTTCCCCAAGGAGAAGAGGGAAACCTATCTCTGAAGGAAGTGAAGAAGAGATACAAGCTGGAGGAACAAAGAGTTCACTGATATTTTTTTCTCAAGATTTAAGGATAAACAACAATCCAGTACAATCTTTCTTAAAATATTACTGAATGGGAGATATGGACGTTCTTTAGGAGCAATCAGTGGACACCATAGAGAAGCAATTGGTAGGACTGCATCCATGAAACTGATTAATGTTTACAAGCAGTATTAAAGCACAGTTTTCAGAGTTCTTATGACACGTACACTTCCTGAGACTGCATCAGACACCACGGTTCCTGAAAACAAGACCAATATCTAGTGAGTGCTCCATTCATGTTTCATGCCATTGTGAGGATGGGATGCATATTGTTTCCTACTGTAATCCCTACACTCCCTGTAGGGAGGAAATTGAGGCTTGCATTCCAGACAAAAGTCACTGGCCAGGCTCCAAATTCAGCTGAGGGAGGAGCAGGATGGTGAGGAGCTGTGGAGTAAACCTTCCCATTAGTCCAGTTATACATATGGCTTACCCAATTTTGTCTTAGTACATGTAGACATAAGTAGAGCTTGCCATCAAATGATGCATCCTGATGTGAACTTTCCAAGTCACTGGAAAATAGATTGAATCATTGAATTATGACTTCTCTGTGTTTAAAAAATATCTGTAGTGGTGAATATTTTTTAAAGTAATCCCGTTGGGTCCAACCACCTGTCTGATTGAAGTTGTGGGAGACAATAGCACATGAGCCTGGGAGTCTACTTCAGTGATGTGTTAAGTATCAGGATACCGTATAGTATCATAGAATAATATGGGAACACCAGGTAGCAGGTGAAAACCAAACAGAAGAGATTCTCCCGTCTGGTATTTGTTTAGTTGAATGAAGAAATTTTGAAGTCTTTATACATTTATTCCACGGTTTGGCAAAGGTGGGTACAACAACTGGAATAAGCTCACCTTTACAGCTTTTGTCAGACAAAGACAACCTCTGTGCCTTCCCTGCTGTCTCCTTGCCTCTGGCCCCCACTCTCTAGACCAACATTTTTTCCTTCCATTTTTTCCCTTCCTTCAGTTTGTTTCCTTTACTACCCTGCACCTGCTTTTAAAATGCAAGTTACATGTGAAGTTATTTCTTGCTCCTGAGAGAGACAGATGAACTCTGGGAACCAGAGCCATGGTACCTTCTTTGTGTAGTGTGACAGAAACAGCTCCCATGAAATACACTGTGTAACTAATGGTCTCTTCATTATAGGACATGGTGACTTGAAAAGATGGGCAATATACATCAAGCAAGTAAATTGGAGAATAATAATTCTCCTGTTGGCTGTAACTACATGGAAGACAGCTTCCCTATGAAAGAAAGCTGTGCAGGCAGCAGTCTCAAGGATGCAGTATAACTATGAATCATGCTCTTTGCAAATTTCCATTAAGTAAATTTGGGAGAAGCCACCTAATTTATTGCAGACCTTGATCTGATGCTTTGACTTCCTACAGGTTCTTTCTAGAACTCTTTCTAGAATTTTCTATATGTGAAATTGAAGCTGGGTTTATAATCTAGTATCATATTTCTCAATTTAATGTAGAAATCTCAGGTATGTCTGTTGTATTATCTGTTAAAGTATGTGGTGCTTTAGCTGGATCTGCAAACATGGATTAAAAATTCAAATAGACACAGCAGAGGAGAGACATTGTAAGCTCCCTGATTAAACTGATGAGCAATATACTTGGAAGTAGCTGGGCATTATTTCTGTCTAATTCCCCCAGCATCCAGTAGTCACTAAGACATTAGCAATTTGCTCAGCAGCCAGATTGATTACTTTCATTATAAAAATATGCAACTGGCTTTCATGAAATTTTTACCAAATCTACTGAAATGTCTTTTTGTGTTTGCAGAATTTAAACATATAACATATTATTTGGAGTTTTTAGCTTTCACTCAGCTTCCTGACAGCAAAAGTTTAAGTTGCTGGGAAGGCTGTTCAGATCTTATCAGATGTTACCAAAAAGACAAATAGTGCAGTTCATGGTAAATTAATTATTACCCTTAAGAAGGATATTGGGCAACAGGAAACACAGTAGGCTGAAAAGACTTTTTAATTGGTTTTCTGTTTTCTGTTTCTGTTTCACATGGGGGAGAGAAACAACATCATTATATTTCCAGGAGTAGTTTACAGACAGCAGAGGCAGCCTGAAGAATTTGAGATCCCAGTCCCATTATATTACACTGGCTCAAATCTTACACTTCACAATAAGCATGTTTGAACCAGCAGAAAATTTATTTATATTTGTAGTTTTTGATTCAGAGACTGGAAACCTATCACAAAGTTTTGGTTTAAAAACTGTCAACACAATGATGCTGCCACATGCTCCTGGGTATTATTAGAAATTCAATTGTCTTCATAGTTTTAAAATACTGCAAGAGCACATGATCATAGTCGCAAAATGTACATTTTTTTTTTCACTCTTTTTGGAGAAAATCTAAATTCAACCAGTCTGTTTTCCCATGTTACTTGTGATCATTCAATAAGGAAAATAAATTTTGTTTAGAGCAGGTAAAAGGGACCACAGTTTGGATTTTTTTCAGACTGAATATTCTCACAGATTGCAGAAGATATATATACCTCACTAGGCTGGTTCATCTCTCTCTCTCTCCCTCTCTCTCTCCTTTTTTTATGTGAATTAAAAAGACTTCTCAAGCCTCTAAAACATGCTACTAAAGGTAATGTAAGTTTAGAAAGTGTGTTGGCATCCTCAAATGAAAGGCATTAGAAAATCACGAAGTATTCTTTCATAGTACAATTCCTTAATGTGTTTTTTTTTTTCACATGCCAGATTCAAATGCTATGGTATGCAACAATTCTGATTTAAAATAATAAAATTACTTCTACTTTATAATATTATAAAATGTATTTATTGTATTACTACAAAATTTCAAACATGCTGCAGCTCTCTCAAATACGATCAAATAAATACAGCTAATTGGGAAATCTGTTTGTTCTGTTGTCTCCAGAAAAGCCTTTTTTATCAAATGGAGGCAAATCTGATGATATTTTCAGGACAAACTATATCTGACACAAGGCACACACATCCTGAGGTAAAGGTCATTCCACGGTGGAGCACATGAGTCTTTAATAAACACCTCTTGAACTTGAGGAGAAATGTTTCTTTCATAATAAGGTAATCCTATTAAGCCATCCTGAGCATAGAAAAACAGTCTAAGTATCCTAATAAGAGATCAACAAAATGATTGCGCAATGATATATCCTTGTTGTTTATATAAATAGAATAAGGTTCTCACATCCAAAACCTCAGTGTTAATTCAGTCAGAATAATTGTGGTCTTTAAGTAGCAATTACAATACTAATAATCCTGGCTGTGTTTATTACACAGGGAAAGTAGATGGAAATAAAGGTCTCAAGACATTTGGTTGTACTCTTTACAGATTTTCTGCAATACTCTATAATTTGTCAGTGTTTGAACTTCTGAGCTTTGGTCATCTTGCAAAGATAGCAATAGGCTTCAGAATAAGCTGAAGCAAAGGGGCAGAAGGAGACAGGTATGGAGGGAAAATCCTAGAGCAGATGGTGATGGCAACATGGCCTTGGAGCATTCCAGCTGTGAGAACTCTTGACTCAACAAGTGATGAAGAAATGGCAGGAGCAGCAGTTTCCACAAGTAAAAATCAAAATCAAATCTCCTCAAATCATTCTAAAGAGGAACTCATCAGAATCTTGGACCTAATTTGAATGAAATCCTTACCCCGGAGGGACTCATCCATGTTGAATACACTGTCTCTGTGGAATGGGCAATAGGTGCAGATGTGGTCTTTCCCAGAATATTTACCACAAATTCTACAATATGACTAATGAGGAAGAAGAGAGGAGGATTCATAGCTGGTCAGACATGGGACCTCATTTCACTGCATGTAACATGGTCCAGACCAGCCGCTCCAGCTCACTGACAAAATCAGTTCATGGGCATATTTTCGGTACTCCTGTGATTAATTCTTTTTACAGCTAAATTGCAAAAACTCCTTTAAAACAATGGGACTGTAAAAGAAGTCTTGCTACTTGGACTTCATATTTTATTCTTGCTATCAGGAAATCAGACAAGACCAATGGAAAAAGTCTACAAGGCTTCCCACAACATAGAATATAAGTCCCCAGAAGACAGGCTTTAATGTGTACTAAATTTTATTAATTAATGTATAGCACAGCTTTCTGTGCATTTCCACTATTTAGGAGTGACATTCCTGACTAACCCAAGTTACCCCTACATTCATGTGGTACTGGTAAACCTAACACATACCTAACAAAAATGAAAATATTTGAAAATACTTAATTACTGAATTTAATACACGCGGTGGTTCCTTCAGCCACCCTCACTTCAGACTAAACTACACAGAACAATGTTTGTATTCCTTGTCAGAATTACTGAATGCATCATTCCAGCCCTTGACTGAGCACCATGTATTGTTATTCACACATGTTATCTCCAGGAAACAGTTGACATCTTTAAATTCCTTCTGCAAGGTGCCAAATTAGCTGGTCTGAGAACTCAAATCCACAACTCACCACAGAAAAGACACAGTCTTCGTCTTGGCAGTCAATACTTCCCATATTGCCTTCAGATGTATGCCATTCCTGGAAGGAGCAATTCCATAAAAACTCCAGCACATGTTTGAATTCCTAGCACATGTTCCCATGCATCTCTTTTGAGGAAAGCACATGCTTAAAATTAACCATGTGCCCTAAGTATTCAGATGAATACCAGCACTTTCCTAAACTGGTGACAGTAGGAAGGAGAGACTGAGCTCCCCATGCCCAAGCAGCAGCTCTCGATGATGTGGGTACCACTTGGCCCTGTACCAGTGCTAACAGGCTGTCCCTTGTAAATCACTAGGCAGCTGTCAATTAGTGATATGTGCCAGTTGTTTAAAATACATTTACTTTGCTCACTGAAATTTTGCTTTTGGACTAGGTTCCTTTTAAATTTTTTTTTCTTTATAGTACAGAGTTGGTCAAAACCAAGTGGAATGAAAGAAAGTCCTTGGCTTTTTGCAGGAGACTCAATAAGGTTATAGAACTTGCAGGGGAAGTTTCAGTTTGCTTTTTGTTTAATGTTGTTTTCCTAAATGTTTCTGAGACTCAGGAAAATGAACCTCAATCCTTTAATGACTCTGGGCTTCCTGAGGTTTCCCCCTTCCTTGCATCTGAAATACCTTTGCCTACCTCTAGCCAAAAGGGGAACTGTTTTGCTTTTTGTGGTTTCACCATCATTTCAGGATTTTATTCATTGGCTGATGTTTACAATATCCCACCAAGGGCCCGAGGAATCTTTTCCTTCTGTCTGTCTTTTCTATTTTTTATTTTAGAAACACAAGATGGGGAACTATCTTAACAGAAAAATGACTGCTTATATTAATCAAACTATTATGATTGACCCTGATTGTTTGTTCATTAAAAAATGAAGCATAACAATCAGTTTCTGCCAAATAAAACACTCTCAACTATTTCAATTACTGTTTTAAATGGCTGGGCCTGCCTGTCAGATTATCCTCTAATCTGTACAAGAATGTTGTTTGGAAGAGATGAGGCATGCCTGACTTGGAGACCACAGTCATCACTCCAGCACATTCCGGTCCAAATATTGTTCCATTAGCACAGTGGAGCTACATGACCAGTAAATCCTGGGTCTGCTTCCTTCTAGACATCCAATGTAAGACATTTTGGCTGCACCATTGGAAATGCCTGAAGACACTGATGTGAAGGAAAAAAAAAAAAGTGAAAGTGAAAGCTCTAAAGCTCTACAAATCGGCACATTTGGAGTGTTTACATATCATCAGAGTTGCTGTTAGGATGGATTTAATGACAGTTACAAGAAAATTTGTGGAAAATCATTCTTGGGATGTATGAACCCTCAGAGAAAGGCCTCTTCATAATCTTGACTCAGGATTTATCATTTCAGTGAATCTGTGTTGTCTGTGGACATTAATATTCATTAAGAACCACCACATACTCGTCCTGCTCCTTGCATCCTTCCCCTAAGCTACTGCCTTCTACCGGAGAGGATACTGGTCTAGGCAGATCTTTTTTCTGAAGACAACATGTATCCACTTTAGAGTTCCACTGAACCAGGACTGTACTTTGGAGGTGAATATGACAGTCCTACTCGCTTCCTGTTCTTTGGTTTGCATAATGGAACCGGTTTAAGATTAATGAGCTTTTGCCACAGCTAAACAATGGGACCACAGCTAGCACTCTCCACCACAAGTCAGACCTGATGCCAGGCAATAGTCTGAAGCCTGAAAAACCTGTGTGTGTGTGATTTTGGAGGTCAGATCATCAGCATCTGTTAGCTCTACAAATTTTCTTCTGTTGATTTTTAATCCATGTTGATTCAGACGCATACATAGGTTGCAACGGCAAGTCATATCAAGTCATCTGCATGGATAATAGAAAGCAGAGAAATGGCAAAATTCAGCTTTAAGAATACTAAGTGGAATGAACCGAGAGTATAGGGTGCTTCTGTCTTCCCCTGCCTTTAGGGACAACAAAATTCAAGAGTCAGTGAGCAGGTCATAATGCACTGGCCACAGTCACTATTTTTGCAATAAGCAATTAGTGCAAGCTCACAGGTAAGGGAAATGATGATGCTCAAGCAGAGCTAGCAACAGACCAATAAATCAAGCCATCAGAAGGCCAAAGCTTCATGTTTAACTTTGACCTTGATACTTTATAAATTGAATTGCTAATGTAAAGCATTAAATTATATTTGCAACCCAGAAAACCTATGCAAAGGCAGCTCTTTTTTTTCCTACAGTTTATACAACCTGGACTAACCAAATCTGAAATTTCTTTGAAGAGATCTGCTATTAAACCAAGCTTTCACTTGTCTGGTTAAATTTTTATGACAGGGCATGTATTTCAAGACTTTCATTTTGTTATTCAGTATTTATATTATGGAGGGAAACAGGGAAACCTTTCAGAGGCAAACAAACAGTGTCCTACAGACTTGTTTTTCAAGAGTCTTATGGTTAAACTGCATAGCACATTTTCATACACGTACAACAAACACAAGTCTAAAGAAGATGAGCATGGAGGCAGAACAAGAGCTCAAAGAAAAATGCATCTCAAAGAGAAACACAGCTCATAGACCTTAATGATTTTTGAGTGTTTCAGCATTTCTCAAAATCTAAACTGGTTGAGCATTTTCAGATAGTAAATTAATTGCTTTTATCTGTTGCTCTAGATACAAAGTAGAGGTTAGATAATAGCTAATCGTCTCTAAACAGTGATTATATTTATACCACTCTGTTTCTATTAATTTATGTTGATATTTGACAACAAATAATGGTGAAAATATGCATGAGGCAATCATGATCTGTAAATTTATTTGGTGATTGTCTTAAGTAATTTGCCAAGAGCACATTTTATCTGCCTAGGGTTATTCTACACTGTGTACTGATAACCATCACACTTGGATAGAAGGGACAGTAACATCATGAGCAGTGCCAGAACCCATGTTGGACATCCAAGACTTACCAGAGCTTTTTTCAGAAGAAAAAATCTTCTTGCAGAAGATTGCTCAGTTTATGCCTCAATTTTTAGGGCAGAATGGAGGTGGATATTCTATTTCATAATCTTTTAGTCTGGCTTCTTTCCTGAACCACCAATGATTTGAAGATCTTGTTGTGTGTATCTCTGTCTGTCAGACATTTCAGTAAATGTACATTTGAACCCATGAGCGAATTTCAATCATACTCAGTAGACTTGCAAAGAGAGATTGCATGCATGTAGAAGACAGATGAATGCTTACTATAGGGCGACTGTGGTGAGGTAAACATCAGACAAAAATATCACAAGAGGGTGACCTGATGAAAGCTCTGAGTCTGGCATAAGCACCAGTTAGCTTTGTACCTAGTTTTCTATCACAAACCTCACTTCTTAGTTAAGGTTTTCTTTATGTGTGGAACTAGGTCTGCAGAAGAGTGAAAGCTGAAGCTCTAGTATGTGAATCTATACTCAGTTCAGAACAACTTCCATTATAAGAGAAGTAGCAATATGTCCCCTTGACTTTGTTTTGATATCCTTAGATAGAAAACGTGTACTCAAAAAGTAACATGAAACTTAGTTTGCTCTAATTTCAAGAAAAAAACTGAGTCGTGAATTTTTCCTCTCAGGAAATGAGGACTCAGGAAAAAACCAAAAAAACCCCAGATGAACTATGAAAAATGAAATTGCAGTGAGCTACTGTCCATGCCCTGACTCCCCTTGTTGTTACCCAAGCCACTGAGAGCGGGTTTGATCATACAACACTTTCTCAACTGAACAGCCCTGGGGAATCATGCAGGCAGACATTCTACAGCAAAGTCTATCAATCAGAGCTTAACATAGTTGCAGCTTCACCTTTTGACCTGTTCAATCTGACAATAAAAAAAATCTATTTCTTTCATGAGTCCTTGCAACATGTTTTAAAGCTGGTTCAAAAGGTGTTTATTTTCCCTCCCAAACAAAGAAGCATTATGAAGTCAACAAAACAGTTCCCACACCAAGCACAGATCCTCTTGGCATGGAGACAGCTCCAAAGAAAGATGCTAACCACTGAAACCTGGCTGCCAAAGACTTTCATATATTTTTTGTATTTTCACATGTGCACATATTGCCAGATCTTTTCTGAAAAACAAAAAAAGGTGATGTGCATGACCTGAATTTTCAGCAATTTTTTATTTCCAAATACTTACTGTGTGAAAGATGGTGATGATGATGAGGAGGAGGATGAAGATGATGAAAATGATAATAATAATAATAATAATGAGAATTGTGTGAGGAAGAAAAGGAATCATGAAGAAGGTTTTAGAAATGCTATACAATAATGGCACCATAATAAATGCAATAATAATGATGGCAATATAATGCTATATAATGATAGCATTACAATTGCTGTTGTAGTAAAATCTTTTTAAAGGTGACATTAAAAGAACTTTATGAATAATTTTACTTAAAGGTAAGCTATTAAATTAATCACAAGACTAAAGGAGACATTTTCAAAATATAAGCAGGACACAGATATGTAAAATTTAAATTTCAGTAAATGATACTTGTACCCTTTCCAAAGATGGACAAAATAATTTATGCATGTCTGACTGTTTACTTATAGTTAGGTTCTGAGGAGAGATATCAAAAGAAGAATCAAAGATTGTTTGGATTACAAGGAAAAGGATCATTTTGGCAGCCACAGAAAGTGTGAGTGGAAAAAAGGGGTTTTGGAAGCAAGATAAAAAGATTGGCTTTAGATAGACTGCACTTAAGTTGACCTTAAGCCATGCAGGATGCAAAGTTGCAAGGGAAAAAAACCCCAAAATTAAAAAAATGCTAAGGAGAAAGAAGCTGGAGAAGGAAAAAAGGAGACATTTTTTGAAGCAGAGTTGTTGACTCAGGGTTAATAGCTAAATGTGTACCAATGGTGACATACAAGTGGTGAGTGGCAGGGAAGAAGAGATGAGCTACAGAAGCCTTGGAGGATGAGCATACACAGCTGACCACTGCATGTGATGGGCATACATTCCACTGAGGCACAGAAATACTGTATGACTGCAGCAAACCATTTAATTCAGGATTGAATTTCAGACCTCGACTATCAAGTGGTGTGATGAAGTAAGTCCATAAAGGAAAAGCAAAGGTAGAATACTTTCAAATAACTATTTTGAGAAAATGCAGATTCAATCACAACAAATCTCCAAAGAAAAGGGTAATTTAATGTACATCTTCTCAAGAATATTGAGAATTCAGGATAAGTAGCTATTCATTTTAGAGGAATATTTAATTGCTTTATGTACACATCTTTAAAACATATTTTTAGATCATCAGTTGAAAGATGCTAAAGTAATGAACAAACTTTATTAGCTGTATGTATAATCATTTTAATAGAACAATTTTTTCTTAGGAAAGAAAAATAAGAACATTATTAGTTTCAAGCATACCTTTAAATGCTATTACATTGAAGTACCTCTCAAAATTGATCATTTTGGGCTATATTCAAACCACTTGAATTGTCCTTAAGCTTTCCATGTCTAAGAGAATTAAGCATGTTTTCCAAGAACCATTCAAAGAACTTACGTGTCAGACAAAGTAGCAGTTAAAATTAGCTATTAAGAAAAAAACAGGTACAGATACTTAGCTAAAATACAATACGGTATTTACACTGTCTTGAAGACAAACTTATTTATATATTCATCTAAGTGCTTTCCTAAATCTAGGAAGTCTCATAATTAGATATGAAATTGGTGATGAATTACCATATTGCACCAACCACACTCTCCCAAATACTGCTTTAACTAGCAAATGGTCCTGTTTGACCTAAATGAGACCATTCTAGTCACATTTTTAAAGCAGTAGATGAGAAAAACATTTGGGGAATGGCTGGTTTATTAGTGCATTGTTTATTGTCCATACCACATGTGCCTTGGGGTTAATAAATGAATGGTTTTTAAACTTTTTTTTTTTTAAGTAGTGTTGAATATTTTAACACTATTTATAAAGCCACACATTTTAGCATGCAGAGCAGTCAGAAACATTCCATAGGCATCTGCTGGGACATGGACTACTACTCTGCCAACTTTCTGTGGGCAATATTTTTTTTACTGCAATGAAGAGAATTCCTTTGAAAGAACAGGCAAATATATGTGTAGTTTACATACTTTTGTAGTTCACATATTTTGTGGCTAAAAATATCCAAAGTCCATACCCCACCTTCAGATTGAGACTTGGAAGCAGATGCAGCTGTGGAGTGCAGCTCTTGTGTGAGGCTGATTTTCTTGTGTGTGAAAATAACTTCTAAAGAAAATAAAACAAAATTAAAAGCTCCCACAGAAACTTTAAACCTTGGAATCTGTCATGGAATGAATATTTCTTTCATAGTTTTATTTCAGAAGATGATTGGTCCAACTGTCTCTGTATAAGGATAAGCTTGCATTCTTGGACAGCAGCAGAAAAAAAATATAAAGACTTCCTAAAATCTGATGTTTGGGCTGACCAAGCTGAGGGAAAATATATCACCCTGCTTTAAAGATGCCAATATCACAGCAACAGACTGTCCTAGCTTTCTAGCAGGTTCACTCTTCACTTTTTTGTAGTCTCTCAATTATTTTCTCAGTATAAAGCAAACAAAACGACTTTTACTACTGAATTTAAGTAGGATGTTGATAATGCTCCTGCAGTACTTCAACAATGCCAGTTTAATATCTAGAGTTGCAAACTCATAGCTGTCAGACTATTTAGGGTGGGAATATTTATTCTGAGCAGTTTTCTTTAAAAAGAGTTCATTTATATCTAAAATTATGATCCAAAGAAAACTTAAGAATAAATGATTTGTCTGTTGTGGCAGGTTGACCTTGGCTGGATGCCAGGTGCCCACCAAGATGCTCTCTCACATCCTCTTCTCAGCTGGACAAGGGAGAGAAATAAAATGGAAAACAGCTCATAGTTTGAGATAAGGCAGTTTACTAAAGCAAAAGTGAAAGGTGAACACATAAGCAAAGGAAAAAACTGAAGGTTTTATTCTCTAGTTCCCATCGACAAGCAATACCTGGCCACTTCCCGGGAAGCAGAGCTCCAGCACCTGTCACAGTTCCTCCAGAAGGCCAATGTTGTAAAGAACAAATGCCCGACCTTTCTCCTTTTCATACTTTTCTTTTATTGCAGTGGGAAAAATGAGCTCCATCTCACCTAGACCCATTGCATCCGGGCATTTGGGCAATGATGTAAACACAGGGGCTTTTTGTGTGGTCTTTTCCTGTGTTTATGGCAACTGTTTCTCTTTTTTCCTGTGTCATGTCCCCTCTTTTTAACCCAGCCCACAATGTAATTCTCTTGGTAAATAGGGATGTGTGGCGGCGCATTTTTGATTCCATCAGTTTAATGTTTATACTCATGATTTACTTTCATATTGTTATATGTAAGATGGTTCATTCCATGCACCCCCTGTGCCCCTCCCCGACTTGGTTCTACCCTAGTTACAGTTATCTGTCAATCTTGTATTATGTAACCCCTGGGGCGGGGCCTCTCCCTGCATCTGGAATGTTCCAGGGAGAGCCTCGAGTGATTGGGCAGGACCCTGGTCTCCCCTCCTACTCCCTTGTGATTCGTCCTTGTGTATGTCCATTATGCCCTGAGCCACTCCCCTGTTGTTCCCCATTGGCCCAGAGCAGAACCCATCCCCCTATTCCGCCCCCACATAAAAGTTACTACAATGGGGTGCTCCTGGTCTCTGTTGGGGCAGGCGCTGTGAGGTGAGGTTTCCTGGTCAGGGGTTCCAATAAACTCGGTTTGGCTGTACCCTCTCCAGAGTCCCCTGTTCATTCCTGCTACAGTCGTGCTCTGCTTCCTGCTGAGCCAAGATTCACAGGGCTTGCAGGTGTCTCAGGACACTGAATCGTACCTCGCTTGCCGTGCTGCCAGGGCTGGCTGGGGCAAGAAGGCGCTGACACCGTGACAGGGATGTGGTGGTTTGCCCAGAGGCTGGAGGGGGTGTCCTGCTGCCAGGGCAGACAACAGCAGTGGCTGTCAATGGGTCACTGCATGTCCAGACCTCTTGGATCAGTGCCTGGAGTACTGGTACAGGCTGACTCTCCAGACACCCTGGGCTCACTGCACATACTCACAGGAGTTAATCTTTGCATCTAGTCTGATGCACCCGAAAACATTCCTGACCACATATGTTAGCCATCTGTGCAGTGCACGCATACATATATCCCAGTCCAGGATTTCCCAGACAGAAACATGGGAGCATTTACTGTACACACACTGGTGTAGCCATCGTTGGGCATGACTTGAGTCCATGTTTCACTTCTCAGCACACAGACAGCTCACCAAATCAGCTTTCATTCACATGGATGCAAGCGCTCAGCCAAACACAGTGCAAAACTTTTAATTATTTCAATATTGCAGTGGCTTCCTATCTTTCTCACAGAAACTTATTGTCAGCAAAGAAATTTATTGGTTATGAGAAGAAGGTAAAATGAAGTCTCAACTTTTTAAACCAAAAATGTCATTTAAGTTGTTCTTAACTTAATTTTTGTACTATTCACTCTCAAGAAGTACTCGTTTGACCAGAGGTTCAGTTTCCAGAGTACATCTGTTGTCTTCATCGTGGGAAATAACTTTCCTTTCCTTTGACAGATAAGTAACATCAGGAAACTGCTGTTTAACTGGCCACAGTTGCCACCAACAAATTCCAAACAAGCTGTAAAAAAATGGAAATAATATGTTTCTTGTTGTCCTTGAGATATCTTGTATCTTATTGTGATATCCTTTGCCATCATTCATCTCTAGTTGGGAAAAATATATACTCTATGGACTTCCCTTATCTACTTGCTAAATCATAGGTCAGACTTCCTGACCAAGGTAACACCACAGGATTATTGATCATATGCAACTAGTGAAATGTGCTGCCTCTAATCTTGCCAATTACCTTGCTTTCACTAATTCAGAAAGGTGTTATTGTTTCTTCTGCTCTACATCAGCTAAATTAGGTGATATTTCTTCACAGGAATCTGGGCAGTGTGAAGTCACAGAGCCTTTCACACAGATTTACAAGGAAATGTTTGGGAACATCTGCATGCTTCAACAGCACCTTCGGTGTCAGGACATCTCTTTTTGCTTCCCAGCTAGATTTTCCCTCTTCTCTGTTCAGAGGAGTACGTCAGCTTGTCATGGAAATAGAAAATAAAGAGAAGAAAGCACAAAGATGTACTTGTGATCACAGATTTGATTCTGGATGATATTTGCTAGCAAAAAAGATTCCTTTATCTGATAACTCTGTGTAGTGGACCATGGAAAACTTGAAGGAAGCCACTTAAGTAGATTCTGAGAGCCCTTGACTGAGAACTTCAATGCTGACTTCATTCTGGGCATTAGATTATTGATATGTACACCATCCATTGTCTTCTCTAAGGCTTATTTTATCACAAAGATACTCAAAAAGAGAAATCAGTTATTTTGACACGAACACCTATGAGACGAGACAGACTTAGGGCTAGCACATCACAGAGGTAGTCAAAGACTGGCTAGCCAAATCTACCCAGAATATCACTTGTTGCCTCTCAAAAAATATCAAGGCATCCAATGGGCATGAAACAAAATTAAGCAGATCCAAAATAGAGCTAAGACTGATACACAGGATTTGCACCAAGATAGGAAGGGATGGAAAGGAACTTCCACAGACAGTAAAGAGCAGATTTACCTTCTGAGAGAATATTTGTACCTTACACATATTGGAAGTGGAGGTAGTTGAAATACAGCCACTGCAGTGCTTAGATATTTCAGGGTTCAGATAGGAATCTGTGGCTCAGTATCAGCCTGATCTTGTGTTGCTGAATTGTGTGCCTTTAGACTGAGTCTGATGCATGTCTGTCCATAACAAACCCATAGCAGAGAGTGCAAAGCCAGCATAGACATACCCAGCACCACAAATGCAGTGAGCTCTTTCGGTGTTTTTTCATCTTGGTCTGTTCTGTTTCAGTTTCAGCTCTCCTTCTCCAGCATATCTCATTTATACTGAAACCATTTATTTGGCTAATTCTATGATCTATTGCCAATAGCACTATGGTTAACTAGAGATGTCTTCAAGCAACTTCTAAGGGTTGATTACTGTCGTTCTCAGTAAATATGTGCATGTGTGTGTTTGGCTTGCTGGAGGCCTTAGCACACCACTCCTCCAAGCAACTCGATGTGCGCCGTGACCAGCAGAGCAGCATCTGCACTTACACAGTGAAATGCTGCTCAGTGAAGAATTGCAAATCCCAAGCAGTGCCACTTGTGCATACCTATAAACTTTGCTGCCAGAGTAGGAGTCAATTCAGTAGCGCCATGGTCACATTGACACCATGAAAGGGTATTTTACAGCAAAAGTTGGGAGATCGCTGAGTCAACCCATGAGATTTTAATTTCCTACACAGAATCCCCAATTCCAGAACTGAAAAGGTGTTCCAAAACCTTGGCAAACTTTTCAAACTCTGCCTCTTCGTTTCTTGGAATAATTAGAATCAATGTGGTTAACACATAAATCAAATAAGCTCTGTATATAAATCAGTTCAGTCACACAAAGGACACTAAATAAAAAATATCTAACAAAGGATCTTCACAATTTATAGCTTTCCAGGCTTTAAGTTATGACAATGAAGTTTCTTGTTTTCTCTAGAATAGTCCTGTAGATTATTACCCAATGAGAACTGCACCCCATTGAGGAATGCTTGCCTGGAAATCTCACACAATAAAATGTCATATTTCTTGCCTGATATATAACAAAAATGAACACTTCAGCAGAGGGTCAAGGGAATGACATGCCATTACTGCAGAAATTTTCTCCTATGGCTACTCTTTATTCTCCCAGTGGGATTCTTCCCAGAATAATGATGGAAAGCTGTTTGCACATGAACTGCTTCCCTTTTAGATCTAGCAGGCTGACAGGAATCATTCCTGCTCTAAAGACCCTGAAGTCAAGTGAGCTGAACTCTTTTGGAGTGGGGCTCCAGTGCTTACAGCTTTTCTATTGAAAAATGGCTCTCTATAGGGTGAAAGAATGGAATTTTCATAAAATCTGTTCATCTTAGATAAAGCAAAACTGAACTAGAAAGCAATTCATAAACATGGGAAAAAATGTAGGCACGAGGTGCTCTGTTTTTAAGGGACTGTGAATAAGCAGCTTAATGATACTGGTATAATAGCAGACAGGAATGAGTGCATGCACTATGCAGATCAGAAATGGATGTACTACTTCCAAAAAGCAGTGTGTGGACAGCCTAGCAACAATCACATGCATTTCATATAGCAGCTCTAATACAAGTTTGGCCCAGATAAATTTGAAATGCAGGTTTGGGAAAACAATAATTTTTTGTTATGAATTTGTTGACCAAAAAAATCAGGGATATGCTCAAGAGATGAGTGGTTTATTGAGTCTCCAGTGGCTTCACTGCTGCAGAGGCACATGGGAGGAAAGATTGAGAATTGCAGAGTAAGACATTCCATAGCTGTGTTTTTCTTGTAGAAAGTTTTTGCTACTGAGCTCTGGAGAAGGAGGGTGGAAGGAGGAAGGCTCCATAAACCTCTTGCTGCGTACCAGATTGTTGTCAGAGGGATCTGTGTGAAAGATGGAAAATGACAGCCCATCAGTAAGATGTGCAGGCACTGCAGTTCAGAACACTCTCTCGCTTCAGGAGCCTTGTACTCCACCTACAACACCTGCAGGGCATATCAGCTGCAAGAGGGGCTGCTGCTCTGCAAGTTCCTACTCACCCTGCTCTGTCCTGTACAAATACCTCTCAAAGGCCTCAAAACCATGTCTCACTTCTTCACCCTACAGGTACAGCCATTCTTCTTTCATCCACATTGCCCTCATCACTACACCTAGCAAACACACTGCACCCACCTTACATCAGTGTTAAGAGCCATACTCCCTGTGTTGATGTGTCCCTGATCTCACAGCATGAGCAAGAACTGCCAGAACTGAGACATCCTTGCTGCTGTCTCCAGCAGCAGAGGAGCTGGGCAGTTGGCTGGCTACAGTTGATCAGCAATGGATTTCAAAGTGGAAAAATAGAGAAAAACTTCCCATGATCTCAAATTCAATAAAACATTGACAGTTTTCTTCAATGACAAAATCTGTATGTCCACACAGAGAACTGCATGTGATATTATTTCTAATCTTTTATATCTCATTCTATCACTATTATCTAATGAATCTCTGATTATTATACATGCAAAGATGAATAAATCTGCCTTCTTCTTTAAAATATGCCTCACAATACAGTGGAGGACACAGAAATTGCCAATGTACTCTATTACCCACCCTGAGCTCTAATCCCCACTCAACTCAGTTCTGAGAACAGCTGCACAGTGACTGAGGGAAGAGGAGTGCTCAGGGAAGGGAGGGCTTTGGGCAGGGGCCTGCGCTGTGCCCAATCAGCAGTGTTTGGCACAATGGACAATTGTCTTCCAGGTGTATTCATTTGTCTCCACCAAACAACATTCCCCAGAGCACAAAAGCCTTCAGTGTGGGGACAGCTAAGCATAACAAATGACATACCAGACTTTTCTGAGGTCTTTGATGATTGTAAGAGATCTCTGTTCCACCGTTATTGACTTTGCTGTCTTTGTGTTATTCCTTTAGAATGGACTTAGTGTGTTGCATCATTTCAAGTTCTGGTGCAGGGTTTGCAGTGGAAGGTAGGGAAACTGGAGAAGGAAGAGGGGCTGTGAAATAATTCTTAGACTGGCATGTTCTAAAGTAGGGTGTGTGTTTGCTGTCATCCTGGCTACAGGTTTTGTTGTCTCCGCTCTTTTTTTACAAAGCACACATTTTTAGAGTGAACGATCTTCTTGCAACTCCAAATAACCACTTATTTTGGTAAAATTTATAACACCAGATTCTACTTTTAGCCAGGAAATGCAAACAAAGCTTGGAGACAGCTTGTTCCCTGACCCCAAATTCATTCCATGTTGCTATAGCATCACCCCCTGAGAAAATGGGACCAGCTCTTTTCCTCTCCTTAGACCTGCTCAATGGGCTTTTGTCAGCTGTTGAATTATAGCATTAAAATTCAAATACTAGGGATTTAATGGAGGATTATTATGACACCCTGGTGCATTCTTTGTGTTGCTCTTGGCAACAAACCCAAGGAATGAGTGAAAGAAATAAAAACGAAGAGCTGTCTTGTTAAAATCATGCTGGTGCTATGACATATTTAGGAGAGAGAAAAATGGTTCCCTAACCTTGACTATTATTGTTGTACCAAATTGACTGAAAACTCTTTTCAGCCAGTAAGCACTGCTTGCAGCTGAATTCTATTTCAAAGCTGTTATAATTTTCTGAAAACAGGTTTCCGTCTACCTTGTGCACAAAATAAATGAGATCAACAGTTAGGAGAAGGGCACTGCATCTGCTTACTACTTTGCCTTGCTCACTAGAAAATTGCAATACTTTGTAATATTCTGGCATCTCAAAAGTGCCAGAGGGGTTACTTTAAAGCAGAAAGTATAATCTGTTTCTCTCAGAATGCATGTGTAGTATTTTGTGTATACATACTGCATATGCATGACTGTCACATAAATGCTTAAATTGCTCATGTTTTCCACTAATATCTTTAGATTGAAGGAATGTTTCTGCAAAAAAGGATCAGCTGTTTCATAGAAAAGAGTAGGATTTTGTGTTGGGCTTTATATAGGAATTGCATCCTGTACCAGACTGAGCAGTACAGGAAACATCCAGGGATTCGTGGAGGGAGAATACTCCGCTACTCAACAGTTTTCTCTGGAGAAATTGGGCTCAAACTTATCTCCAGTGTAACTGCCCTAAAATCTCCATAGGTGTATTCCCACTCTTTTTCTTGGTTTTGTTTGTATTAAATTTATATAAACCCCAAATTTATCTGGAAAGATGAATATTATATTGATTTGAACAATATAATGCAACAGCAGCTTGAAACCTTGGAGAGGAACTTAATGTGTCCTTGGCAAAGACTATGAGCACAATGTATTTAACATGGTGAAACTAAGATGGTGAGCTGAAGCAGAAATATCTAGGCAGTTCTTTTTGGGTTGGCTAAGGGGGTCAGTTATCCTGAACTCCTTTTTCTGACTAATGAGAACAGAACAGGGCAAGCTTATTACACATGACCCTGCACAACTCTGATTGTGTTTGGTTGAGAAGACTTTGCTAACAGCGAGCATCTGACTGGTGAGCACAGCTGAGACAGAAGCAAATCGGACAGGGGTTATAGACAAAATGAAGTAATAGTCAACTAATGACAACAGCAACAACAACAGTAAAATAATCTGATCTCAGACATGTTCACCTTGGCACTTAAATACAAAAAAATCCTTTGAGTGAAGAATGGCTGCTCCAGTATTTTGTTTTCATTAATAGG